>JANHFT010004905.1:6370-21209 GCA_032467955.1 Pseudoxenodon macrops
ACCGGTGCGAACCGGTAGGATTTCACCCCTGAATAGAATAGAATAGAATAAGAATGGAGAATAGGACTAGGACTAGGACTAGGACTAGGCTAGACTAGACTAGAATATGTTTCCTTGGGGATCTACAGGTAGAATAGAAATAGAATAACAGAGTTATTCTCTGTCCTTTAGTTCTTTTCATTAGACCAGACATACCCAGTTCTAGCAACTGTTCTTCATATGCTTTAGCCTCCAGTCCCCTCATCCTCTTTGTTGCTCTTCTCTGCACTCTTTCTAGAGTCTCCACATATTTTTTTACATCATGGCAACCAAAACTGGATGCAGTATTCCAAGTGTGGCCTTACCAAGGCCTTATAAAGTGGTATTAACACTTCACATGAACTTGATTCTCTCCCTCTGTTGATGTAGTCTAGAACTGTGTTGGCTTTTTTGGCAGCTGCTGCACCCTGCTGGCTCATATTTAAGTGGTTGTCCACTAGGACACCAAGATCCATCTTGCAGTTACTAGTATTACTACTATTGAGCAAGGTACCACATATACTGTACCTGTGCATTTTATTTTTCGTGCCTAAAAGTAGAATCTTACTTTTTTCACCATTGAATTTCATGTTGTTAGATGGCACCCAATGTTCAAGTCTGTCAAGATCCTTCTGTATCTTTAGCCTATCTGCTGAAGTGTTAGCTATTCTTGTCAGCTTGGTGTCATCTGCAAATCTGATCCATCTATCCCCTCATCCAAATCATTGATGACGATGTTAAAGAGTACTGGGCCTAAAACAGAGCCTTGGGGTACCCCACTGCCTATTTCTCTTCATGTAGATGCAGTTCCATGAGGACTACATGCTGAGTGTGATTGGTCAGCCAATTATGAATCCATCTGGTGGTGATGCTGTCTAACCCACATTTTTTAATCTTATTTATAATATCTGGTTTTTTATTCAAGTTGAAGTTCTATTCATATCATAAGTCACTCTATTCTTTTAATCAAAATTCAAGACAGAAGTTCTTATCATAATTACAATGGGATTTCGCTCTTCAATTTCTTTCCTAACATAATAAAAGTGTGCCTCCATTTACATCAGAAGTGCTATTTTTTTTTAAGGATTACTATTTTTCCCCCTAATGCTCACATCTTGCAAAGCTTCATCTTTTTAAAATTGCAAATGGCACTATTAAGGAAATCATGAAACAAGAAATAAGCACCCTTGTGGTCCTTCAGGTGATACCGAGACGTATTCGTGGCAGATAAAATTTATAAGAGAGAAAATGAGATTGGATATATTAGCAGTCTGTTATCAAGAGCATTTTTATATCTGCTTGTATGAATCAAAGAGAATTAATGAATCTTAAAGATTAGCTGCCTGTTGCAACACATCATTAAAAATCTAACCCATTTTATTTGTTTGCATTGGTAGGGCAGTATTTTGATCTGTTGATTTATTCTGTGGGTTTATTTTGAAAAGATTTCCCCGTCTCCCCATAATAATTTACATTTATAGGTTTTCCTAGACTCTGAGCTTTTATATTTAACTTCGCCCAAGAGTTTATAATGTGCTTTTATAAGAGGCTAGCATAGCAGTATAAAGTCACAAGAAACTATTAGTGTAACATATCCTTTTTTATGTTTGACAGATCTACTGGGACAAGTTGGAATGCTAATTTTCCTCCTTTTTTCTGCTGTTGTTTTCTTCCCCCTTTTTCCTTTCTCTTCCTGTTCCTAGTGTGGATTTTTTCTGGTACAGAGTGGACAGTGAAAAAAATCATTTTTTTTTCTGGATCCGGTGAGAAATCTAGTCTACTAAAACACCATAATCAAGACTTGTACTTGACATTCTACTTTCCGTGATCAACAGGAATGTAGCCTGGGGCTTCGATCTTGACCTGGGAGCAGTGGTGTCAAGCTTGAAGTGTGCTTTTGCTGTTGCAACCATTATCTCTTCTCAACTTGCCAAAGAACCAAGGAGGCGGGAAGAGTGAGATGGAATGCAGGTTCCAGACTTCAAGAAGAGGAGTCATGAGAGTCAAGGCAGCTGCTTGCCAAGACCAGAGACTTTTTCTCATAACAATAGAGCAGGGGTGCCAAAGTCAAGGCCTGGGGGGCAGATCTGGCCTGCAAAGTGCTTGGATCTGGCCCATGGGGCCATCCTAGAAAGAGCAAAAGACAGGCCCACGGTGCCTCTGCCAGCAAAAGATGTCCCTCCTGAGCTCCATTTTCACTTACAGAGGGTTGCAGGAGGCCCCCACAGCCAAAAACGGAGGTTGGGAGCCCATTTTCACTGGCAGAGTAGTTGGACCTCCACAGGTGCCTCCAACATGAGTGATGTTGAGCTGGCCAATGGCCACCCTGCTCACCCAAGGTCAAACACAACCCTGATGTGGCCTTCAATTAAATCGAGTTTGACACCCCTGCAATCGAATGTCACTCAATTGTTCAATGTGACCTGCATTGATAAGGGGGGAGGGAAAATTCCATATTGTAACTATGTGGGTTTGCCTGGAAATTAGGCAGAGCTGGTTCTGCCTTCAACAATGCCGAAATGATGTACTCAATACAGTTTTGCATTCAGGTATCAGAATGTCTTGAATGTGCTTGTTTTGGTTGGGTTTGTCAGTCAGAACGTTGACAAGTAGCTTTTGTGAATAGCTTTGATTAAAGTTGGATGGCTACAGCAATTTATCTCATGCATTGTCTTCACAAGGAAAGATGGCTTTGACCACTCAACATTTCTCTCCTATTTCATTTCATACTCTTTCCTATTA
Organism: Pseudoxenodon macrops; assembly: GCA_032467955.1. Lineage (NCBI taxonomy): Eukaryota > Metazoa > Chordata > Lepidosauria > Squamata > Pseudoxenodontidae > Pseudoxenodon > Pseudoxenodon macrops. Next base: position 9,131 of record JANHFT010004905.1, read on the forward strand.
TAAGACAACACTTGTTTTAAACAACTCTTGGAATATTTTTTCAAAAAGTAATGCAGTGGCATTGGAATATTTTAACTGGGGACAGATAAATATCAGTAGAAATGCCTATTAAGCGTTTTTGCTAGGATGATTCCTTTTTGATGGACTACAGAATCTTTTTCAACACATCGATGTATTTGGTGCTCATCATTTTCAAGATAGATTTATTGTGTCATTTTAGAAACAAGTCAGTGTTTGTTGTGATTTCTACTTTGTTCTTAAAAAAACAAAGTTGAGATGATCTCATGTTGTAGAACAGGTGTGTCAAACTCAAGGCCTGCAGGTCAGATCCGACCCATGGGGTGCTTAAATTTGGTCCGTGAGGCTGGCCTGGAAATATCAAAGGACCGGCCCATGGTGCCTCTGCCGGCCAAAGTGGGCCATGTGCAGCCTGTATTTGACCTCCCTGGCCTCCTGCAGCACTCTTCTGGCCAAAAACAGTCCCCGTGGGAGGCCCGTTTTTGGCCGGCAGAGTGCTTCTGGAGGCCAGGGAGGCTGGAAATGGGCCACCCAAGGGCCTCAGGAGGCCTCTGCATGGCTTGTTTTTGGCTGGCAGGTTCCACAGCATGTGTCTGTCCTGTATCTCCCCCGCTCCCCCCCTTGCTGGCTTGTGGGGAGAACTACAATGCTGATCCAGTCCTCTAAGAAATCCAGTTTGACACCCTTGTTGTAGAATAAAAGTTCCAGAGCTCCTCAAACTCATATCAGATCCAGATGAATTTAGTAGCTGTGCAGATATTTTTTTTGCATCTCTGATATTTTTTTGTTGAAAAAATTCCCCCTAAAGTTCTCACCAACCCTAAATTGTCAAAATGTTTTACACATTCTCTTTTCCCATTTAGGTAGTCCTTTTATCCTTCAATTTTACTATATTACATGCTGCCCGACTCCTAGCAAGTGCATATCACCTGCACAATAAGATCTACCCAATTAATAGCATATATATCAGAACAAATTAATGAATATTGCAAGATTTTTGTAAGTTTATGAATCTTCTAAATGTTATTGCTTGAGTTTTGGGTGACATTTTACAAGAAGGTGAGAATTTGAGGCATCAATCACAAAAACATGGATGGGGCCTGCAGCCTCATAAAGATGTTAACTATCTTAGAGTTTGAAAGCTTGTTGTGACATAAGCTTCATTAGTGCTTTTGTATATTGAACCTTTGGAAATATAGGAAAAAAGACCATCATCTAAAAACATTTGTATCAGAAGAGAATTCATTACAGCCAGGTAGCTTCTACCTGCTGCCTTCCTAGAGGCTGCCAAGAAAGGAAAACAGCATGTTTGTTTTACTTCTTCACCTTTGAAAATGAGTATAGCTGTCTGAAGTAAAAACAACAACAACTGCACAGGTAACAGCTTCAGGTAATCTTGAGTTGGCTTCATTAGCTTTCTGGTTGATTACTCAACAAACAACTTTTCCAGCACTGACAAAAGTATATGTTGCTATCCTCACTCTAGAATCAAGAACAGCCATTATAATTTCTTGGGAGGGACATTTGGGGATTTATAAGTTAAATATCTTACATTTTCCTATATAAGGTTCACTACAAAATTCCTAGGCTCAATACAAAAGGTTGGTAATATTTTAAAAAATAGTTTTAAGTCATGTCAGGTCATATTTTGATGGCGCACGAGGAATATTAGTCAACCCGCACAGCAACAGAAGGGACATACTGGGGTAAAATCCCAAGGTATTATGAATAAACAGAGCAAGAAAGGAAACAGCTTGTAAGTAACCAAAAACACAGACATTAGATTCTGAAAAGGATCTATAATGTTATTTAAACACTCCCTCTGCCAAGCTCCAAGTGTTCCCCATAGTATTTTTGCCAGCATTGCTAGATAGGTCTGTTGCAAATAAAAAGCATTCCCACTTGGAATGAGATCTCACTTGCCTAAAAAAAGGTAGATTGAACTTTATTTCTATATAAGCATGTGTGTGTGTGTGTGTGTGTGTATATACATGAATACAGACAGTTATTATCTCTACCATTTGGCAGAAATATGATTTAAGAATCATTTATTATGCATTATAGTATGCAACAGGGAGGAAAAAAGTCAAGATAATTTATTTTTATTGATTCACTAACTTACACTGCGCCATATCTTCCAGTCATTCCCTTTGCTAAGATATCATCCCCAAAGCTTTGGAATTTTTTTATTTCTTTGTAGTTATTTTTATTAAAACTGTAATAAATAACAAATACTACCACAAAAGATCATTTGCAATAGTAATAACTTTTGATTCAAAAATCTCTAGAAGAAGAAGAAAACATAGCAGGAGATGGGGGGGGGGAGGAAAGCAGGGACAGAGGAATTGTTTCCTTCTCTGTCCTAATTTTCTTTATGTGCTCACAAATTAAGATAGGTAAAAATAGGATGATTAACATCAGAAGAAATTTGATTTGGATTCTTGTCCCTAAAGAAAGAAATTATATGGTAGTCAACATGAAAAGTCTTATTACTTCAAAATAGGATCTATTTTGGCAAAATACAAATTAAAAGCTGTGCTTATTGATGAAACACATATTATCAAAGCATATATAATTGGATGCTGAAAAAATAAGACTAATGCAGACAGCCTAGGCTGGAACCATAAATAGGATATTGGAAAATCTAAAGCTTGCAATGAGCTGAAGTTGGCAAAGAACAAGGGGAGGAAAAGGCTTCCTCAGTATCTTCTGTATTTCTGCTTACTTTAAATGATTTTAAATGTTTTGATGCAGATGAATTTCATCCTAGAGTATAGCGAGTTCTTGATTAATGACCACAATTGAGTCCAACATTTCTATTGCTAAGTGAGACAGTTAAGTGAGTTTAGCCTCATTTTACAACCTTTCTTGCCACAGTTGTTAAGTGAATCATTATAGTTAAGTTAGTAAGATGATTGTTAAGTGAATCTGCTTTCCCTCTTGATGGTCATCATAGGTGATGACATGACCCTGGGACATTGCAACCATCATAAATATGTGTCAATTGCCAAGTGTCTGAGTTTTGATCATGTGACCATGAAAATACTGCAACGGTCGTACCTGTGAAAAAACAATCATGTCTTTTTTGCAGTGCCCTTTTAACTTTGAATGGTTACTAAACAAATTGTTATAAGTCAACAATTTACATAATTTTACCTTAAACAATTAATGTCATAAATTGAATGGGGCCTGCCATTTGTCAACTTTGGATGATGAGAGACAGTTTCAGTGAATCATTTATTATGTGAAAAAGGGACCTCAAACCTGGGGTTCCTAACCTGCATCCCTAGTTCTTGAAAATAAATGAATTCAAATTTTTAGTAAAAACAATTTTCTGAAGTCTGCTTCTTCAAAGACAGAATAGAATAGAGAGAGGGGGGAGAGAGAGAGAGAGAGAGAGAGAGAGAGAACGAAAGGGAGAGAAAGAGAGAGAATGAGAGAAATAATGTGTGTGTTAACTTGAAAAGCAAAATGTTCTAATAGAATACTGCAATGTGAGTAGGGTGGTGCCAGTGGTGGCATTTTTAAAAGGTTAGTATACTAATTCATATGTCTCAGTGTGTGAGAACTAATATAGTGCATTGTCTAGAATATTGAGTTGGATAAAATAAGCCCAAGTTCACATTTTTTCCATTGCATTCAATACCCACACAGAGGAAAGCCAGGTCCATTACAGTCTATAGATTTTTTATTTATAATTTTCAAATTTCTCTGCCTTCCCATTTCTAGAAATTGTATTTCTGGATGTAATATATATCTATTAAAAATGAAGCTCCCGTTGGTCTTGTTAGGTTTTGATTACATAAGCTATAGTTTGGATGACCAGTTACATTTTTCTCCTGTAACATTTCTCATGTGTACAATTTATCAGGAAAGAAAATTAATGTTAGACTGCCAACAATATCAATCTGAGATAGACAGTAAGAAAAGGATCTAAATAAATTCCACTGGGACAGAACTCTGCCTGCAACTCTGACCTGCCTAAGGATAAATGTCACTGCCAGCTGTTGCAATTAGGTAGTGGAATCAGCATACAGTAGTCTGTAAACTGTCAGAGGTCTACCTAGGAGCTTTCATAAATTGAGCCAGGCATATTAATCAGGAAAGCAACTGGTGAAAGCAGAACCAGATAGCAAAGACAAGGCAAGGTGGCAATAGAAACACAAAAGCTTAACAAATGGAACAATTTCTTGTAAAAGAAGTTGTATCTTAGCGTTTCTGCATTTCTCCTCTCTTCCATTCGATTTTGATTTATTGCAAAAAAGCTTTTTTTGCTTAGTTTCTCTCTAATTTGGATACTAAGGCTTCACCTCCATGGATACGTGCTCTTCTTCATTTCAGATTTCATTTCATTTCCTGAGTCAGAGCTGGAAGTGTTCTCATTACCTTCAACTGTGAGATGGTGAAATTCCTTGAGTGTCATGTTCTGATATTTGAAAAGAAGAAATTAGGCATATTCAGCAAAGGTGTCTAGTACATGTGCTGGTTAACTCCTTGGAAAATGCCTTAATCTATAGAAAAATAGGCCAAAGTTAGTTGTGCTATAATTGTATGAATATACCGTATTTTTCGGAGTATAAGATGCAGCTGAGTATAAGACGCACCTTAGATTTTGGGAAGGAAAATGTGGGGGGGGAAGCTGCCTAGCAGGTATTCATCTGGCTAGCATCCTCAGTCTGGTCAGCTTCTAAAGTACAGCTGATAGAGAGAAGCAATGAACAAAGCATACAAAGCCAGGAAGATCATTAGCACCTGGGGGAAAGAAAAGGTTCTTTGGAGGGAGTAGCAATGAAGCAGGGATCTCCAACCTTGGCAACTTTAAGACTTGTGGACTTCAACTGCCAGAGTTCCTCAGCCTTTGCTCAGCCTTTGCTCAGCCTTTGCTGGCTGAGGAACTCTGGGAGTCTTAAAGTTGCCAAAGTTGGAGACCCCTGCTCTAAAGGCATAAGACGCACCCTAATTATCATCCCCAATTAGGGGGAGAAAAGGTGCATCTTATACTCAGAAAAATACGGTAATTCCTATACTCCTACTACAAATGCCTTACTATATTCATGACAGGGCATCATGTATAAAAATTGTTTATGTGGCCTGACTGCAATTTCTGTTTTATTCCAGGACCACCTTCATCTCAATCTAGTTTAATTAATAGCCGTGAGCCACCAGGAACAACTACAGTGCCCAGCCTTGCACCAATGGGGGCAAGGCTACCTCCTCCACTACCCCAAAGCCTACTGTATTCAGTATCAGAACGTAAGCAAATACTATTTTCTCATTCTCACAGAATATATCCATGTTTATTAGCTGCAAATGAGAAATGATTGTCTCCCACTTCTCTAATGCGGGTCATGTTTCGCATGACAAAATATAGTTTACATCTGATGAAATGAACTGTAATCCTTAACATTAATAAGGCATAGGTTTCTTGAAGGACTGCCTGTCACTTCATCTGCCTAATTGATTCAGTCCTGCAAGGTTGATCCATCCCAGTTCCTTCGCTCAAAGAATGTCATCTCTCAAGAACCCTGGAAGCAAGAAAAATTGGAAGGTGCAGGAAAGGGGGGGAGGGGGAAGCAACTTTACGTTATTTTCTTGTCTTGTGTGCTTGAAGCATCTCTATGTTTTCCAGCAATGTCAGGAACACCCATTTCCATCTATTCTAGATCAGCGGCCTAAAACCTTTTAAGCACTAGGGACCAGTTCTGTGGAGAGAGGCTTTTCTGTGGACCGGAGAGGGCATGGTTGCATCCATGCAGATACAGAGATCACAGTCTGGGATGTTGATGCAAAAAAATTAAGGGAATAAGTTGCATTACAACTCAAAACATATCATGTCAGGCTTTTGAGTTTTAAACATTCTGCTGAAGTAGTTTTTAACTGATGAATGTGTTTGTTTTTATTGATGTGTTTTCATGTTTTAACAGAAAAAAAGTATCACCTTAAAATGGATTTTTAATTGATTTGAGAACAACATTATATGGAAGGTGGGATGTAATTTTATAAATTAAAATTCTTTGTTTTTAATAAAAAGGAAATGTCTTCTCTCTCCCTCTCCCTTCCTCCCTCTCTCTCTCTCTCTCCCTCTCTCTCTTAATAGATACATATGAACCAGATGGCTATAATCCAGAAGCTCCTAGTATTACAAATACTGGTAGATCTCAGTATCGACAGTTCTTTTCAAGGACTCCAATGCAGCGTCCAAATCTTATTGGCTTAACATCTGGTGAAATGGACACAAATCCAAGAGGTATGATCTCATATATGAAAACATTGAAGGTTTGGAATATTGTGACAGATTATAGAGAGGCTGAAAAAATAACAGGAGGAGAATTACTCACAAACAACTAATACATAGGAGAAGATTTCATTAGTAATTCAGTTTATAAATGGTAGCTCAATCCAGACTGTGAAATGTCTGGGAAAGAAGGATTAAAATATTCAGTCTGTGTAAAAGAACTAAATAAATGAGGAGTAGAGGGTCCTCTCAGTTCCCAAGTTTGTTTGTTTGTTTTTTGCTTTATCCTTAATTCTTGCACTGAAACATTTTATTGAATTTTGTGATTCTTGTTTCGTGCATTATGCCAAACATTCTAAGAAAACATTATAAACTTGTAGTTATTTCAGAAATAATTTGATACCAGTGAATGGAATGAATAAGTGTTATGCAGTACAGGGTGTTTTTCTCTTTAATCTTATCTTTAATGCTGCTTGTGCGTTCTACAAGAACATCACGTATATGAGTAATTTCAAAAAAAACAAAGATGTGAAATTATTGAAAAGTACCCAAAGACAAATGAAGGAAGAATAGGGACTGACTGACTCACTGATATTTAGAGACCACCTGATTCCCAGACTCTGAAGCAGCTCAAATCTCTAAAAGTAGAAAACAATAAACTGAAACAAAAACAACATGTCATAGAAAAAGACATACAAGCTACAGCTCTTGTTGTCATAAATGTTTATATAGACTTTTTGCCAAATGCATAAGATGCTCAGGAAACAGATTGCTGATAAGATCAGTAAAATAATCTCAAAAAGAAAAAAAAGAAATTGACCAATTTGTCAAACTTTGTTTTAGTAAATTAAATGGACAAGCAATATTTATTTTCAGAGGTATTCTGTGCAAATATTACTATTGCTACATATATGCAGTGTCTCTTATAATTGGAATTGTTAGCAATTTTCCATTGTTGGATTTTCACTCAAATTATATTTTAGAAAGGGAGAATGGTATCGACAGCCAAAAGATTTCCAATTTTGCCCTTTTTTATTTTCTGTTGTTGAGGATATAGAAGTTTCAATACTATATTAGCATTACTTGTGTAATTCCTACAGAAGAAATGTATGGCAGCAATGAGGTGTTTCAAGTATATTGATCTTTTCTTCCAGCTGCTAATATTATCATACAGACCGAACCTCCAATTGGAATGGCAAGTAACAGCAGTAATGTATCCAGAGTGGTGCTTGAACCAGACAACAGAAAGAGAATTTTGAACACTATAGAAGGGCCATCTCCAAAGAAACCGTGGATTGGAAAGTAAGGACATGTATTGCTAATTAATTACATAATTGAATCAAAATCAGAAATATTACATGAAAGAACTATGGGACCTGAAAATCAGGAATTGTTATGAACATTTTAGCTTAATTAAATTAATGTTTAAACCGGGGTATATTGGATCTATGGAGATTCTTGGTCATCCAGATCGTGGTTGTACCAAAGGTGCCTTTTCAGGAGGCAACTGGACTTTCTGGTATTTATTTGAAGACTTTCGCTTCTCAACCAAGAAGCTTCTTCAGCTCTAATTGGATGGTGGGGAATAGAAGGATTTATATTCCTTGTAGACAGCTGTCATTTGCATTCTTTTAGAGAGTTGTTGAGCTCACTTGGAGGTTTGTCTGTCCTCAGGGTCACCTGAGAAGTGTGAATGGGTGTGGAGCCTTCTTGGTTGCAGAATGTTTTCTACCCTGTGGAGACAGGGGGAGGCTGTTGAGGACAAGTCTGTGTTGTCTGCACCTCAAACTGAAGAGCAAATGGTTCCTGTAGTGTGCAATTTTTCTGGAAATCATTCATACTCCCATACCCCACGATTTCCACCATCCAGTCAGAGCTTAAAAAGTTTCTTGCATGAGAAGCAAAATATCTTCAAAAGAAAAAAACAAGAAAGCCCAGTTGCCTCCTGAAAAAGTACCTTTGGGACAGGGTATATTTTTATCCTGCTTTTTATTGTTTTTCTAAATAACAAAAGGTGGTTAAATGTGTAATATTCCTTCCTTCCTTCTATTTTCTCCATAACAATCACCACCACCACTCTGTGAGGGCTCTTGGGGCAGGTTCAGCCAGCCAGCTTTCATGCCTAAGGCAGGACTAGAATTCACAGTCTCTTGATTTCACAATCTTTTGGTTTCCAAACCAGCAACTTCAGCATTACACTACACTGTAACAAACTGCTATGTGATGGGCAGCTCTATAAATCATTTAAATAAATAAAAACATTTTAAAATAATGGGGTTTTTCAGTGAGAGTGCCAAGAAGAGGTAGAAAGACTGCAGATGGTTCAGCCATATTCTGCTAAATGTAAACACTGAATATGGCAAATCCTCTGCCTGCAGTTTTATCACCATTAGAATTGTTAAAATTGTCACTATTAGAATTGTTCTGTGAATACTCTTGGCATTATTTTAATTCTTATATTAAAAGGTTTTAAAAATAAAAGATTGCTGTTTTGCGTTAATTAATTTAAAAAAAAGGTGAAGCCTTATTTTCTTTCTTTTTCGTCAGACAAACTAATAACCAAAATAAGCCAGGGTTCCTGAAGAAGAGCCAGTATACGAATACTAAATTGGAAGTTCGTAAAATACCACCAGAACTGAACAATATTACTCGGTTGAATGAACATTTCAGCAAATTTGGAACAATTGTCAACATTCAGGTAAAATTAAACACTTCCTTGTTTGTAGACAACAAGAGCTGATGGGTTTAAAATTGCATGGAGATTAGTCTGGGGAAAGTATCTGGAGAACTTTTGCAGCAGTACAGACTATTGACTAAGGAAGCAAAGTGTCTTAGGAAGTGGTATTCATCCATTTCTCAAACTGACACCATAGCTATACTTCTCATTCTGTATTATACAGAGAAATCTTACGTTAAGAATGATTGAGTACATTTTTTCTGTAACATGTTCAATGGTGGCACAATTACATTTATTTCCATCTTAGATATGAAAAAATATTTTTTCAATGTTTAGAAAAAGAAACACTAAAGCAGTGATGCTTTGTTATAGTAACTGCCAACATGGTGTTCTGTTGTTTAAAACTGTCAGTTCTTCACTCAATATTACTTGAGTGTTTGTTTTTAGCACATTCTTAATGTGCCACCTTCTGGCATTATATACAAATGTCAGCAATTTAGAATTCCTGTACTTCAGCGTTGATGAAAATGCGGGCAGCAAATGCTTAAATACTGTTGCAAAGAATTTCTTAAAAGTATCTTACCAGAAATGATAGCTCCAAAGTAAATTGCAACTAGTAATTATGGCCTAGACCAGGGGTGTCAAACTGGCGGTCTGCAGGCCAGATACATCATGTGCAGGCCATGCCCACCAGAGCTCCGCGAAGGGGGGAAACGTCACATGACAGTAACATGACGCAGCACGTTTCACATCTTAGACATTTTGTTGTTATATGATTTAGACTTCGCAATGTTGCATTTTTGTTCCTTAGGTTGCCTTTAAGAATGATCCTGAAGCTGCTCTAATTCAGTATTTAACAAACGATGAAGCCAGAAAAGCTATTTCTAGCACAGAGGCAGTGTTGAATAATCGGTTTATACGAGTATTGTGGTACCGGGAAAGTAACGAGCAGCAGCCCATGCAACAGCATCAGTCGTCACAGCCGCAGCCACCACAATTGCAGCAGCAGCAGTTGCCGCCAACACCACTTCTTCATCAACTGCATATGCAGCCACAGGTTCTGTCACAGCCTCCACCTGTAACAGTACATAGCAGTATGCCAAAGGTGAGGTGTTCTATTGTAACTTCAGTTCTTTGATCTTTCCAAATTCTGGTCTTTGGGGTCTATGATGGGTCAAAAAGATGAATGCATAGTAACATTTTTCTGTTTAATGTGCATTCATGCAGGTGGCTAAACCATTAAATCCAGGTGCCTATGTATTTAACAAGGTTCCAATTAAACATCGACTTGGAACAACCAGTGGAAATCAGCCAGATTCTCAACACTTATTACTTAACCAGTCCAATGCCACTACAGAGGATGTTCAGGTAAGAAAAGTGAATAGGGAAGACATTCTGATCTCGGGACAAAATACTACAAACGTAATCATGCAATATATTAATTACAAGCAATGATATTGGTTGAAAACCTGACATAACAAAAAGAGATTTAAGGAATCTCTTAAATGAAGATTTTATTTTTAATATTTATTTCCTAATATACTGTATTGCTTCTACCTGTATAATTTTACTGGAAAATAAAATATAGATGTTTTAAGATTTTGTGCTTTTAACATTATGAATATATACATTCCAAACTATATGAAAGTTTTTTTAATTGTTTGTTTGCTTTTCCATAGTTTCTGTGTTGTGTTGGTTATCATATTTTCTGTTTTCAGAGGTTTTTGACTACTATATGTTGCATCAATTATTATTTGATGTCACCACTGAGCTCTGATGAAATAAATTGGTTGTTGATTCCACCTAAGCAATGTGGCTGTTGTACTGAAAAAAGGATGAGGGATGATCCCTCTTCCTACTTTTGTTAATCTCGGACACAAATAGAGAACATGGACTTGTTTCAAATTCCTGTTGTTCTCTATAATTGAAATATCTGAATTATATATATTTTTTAATTCTTAATTTGCTGAAACGGAGTACTCAAAGCATTTTGAATGTGTTCCATTGGACTCTTTTTTCTCAAGTTAAAAAACAAAGCATTTTTTTTCCATTTAGTGGACATTTGTACTAAAAGAATTTAAATGTTAACATCTATAATTACTTACAATAACACATATGAGCTTTGTGAATAATAAATATATTTGTACAATGTATAATTGTATAATTATACAATGCAATAATCATGCAACCAAATTTTGTCCTTGGGCAACAATATGACTTTCCCACTATCGGGGATATAAAAAATACTTCATCAGATTTCCTCGCCCTGCAACATAAGATACTTATTGCCAATAAGATCAGCAAGCATTCAAAGTGTGGCAGCAGCAGGACAAGTCCTTCTATCTACTAGCAAAAATACATGCCAGGGTATGCAATATGAACATTGAGCACTGCCTGTGGTTTGAAGACAAAATTGGGTGACAACATTAAGATGAACTCAAAATCTGGGAACGCTGGCAGCAGTACGTTGATGAAATCTCTAGTATTGAATTTCCATACCCACCAATTTCTGATGGCTCGTTTAATGCTAGCCCTGCTAGATACATCTTAAGAGGTTGCCAAAGCTATCAGCCACATGAAGAATTCAAAAGCCCCTGGCCCAAACAGTCTGTCATCATCAGACATCTGGAATTTAGAACTTTGCAGCACAGCAACTGACTGATTGACAAACGTCTTCAGTGCCATGTTGGCTGTATGCCTGGAGATTGGGCCACATAGTTGCCCTCTTCAAGAACAAAGATGAGCTAGCAGACTGCTCCAACCAACCACCAATCCAATTCTGGTGCATACAGTGAAAACGTTTTGAGCAGATCCTCAACCAGCCCCTCCATGACATTATTGAAATCCGTATCAACCAGTGTAGTTTTATCAAAGGTTTGAGTACCACCAATGCTATTTTTACAGCTTGCATTCGAAGAAACCTGGCTTTTTTATATCTAGAAAAGTTTTTGATCATGTTCTGCATCAGCTTTATGTTAATACCAGCAGCCAGGTATTCTGCACTGCCGGCCTTTCTGACAGCTTTGCTGTGACCGTTGATGTGCGCCAATGCTCAGCATTATTGCCATTGATGTTCATCCTCGTCATGGATATATTCATGCAAAACGTCTATGGAGATTCTCAATCATCCAGGTCATGGTTGTCCCAAA
>JANHFT010004905.1:21309-48581 GCA_032467955.1 Pseudoxenodon macrops
ATCTATCTATCTATCTATCTATCTATCTATCTATCTATCTATCTATCATCTTCTCTGAGAGGCAAAATAGTTTCTGATATCAGCAGGTCCCCCACTACATACCTCAGGGGGTGGATGATTCAATGGATTTCCATCAAAATTCCCAGGACAATCTTTATTACCCAAGTCCAAATTAACTAGCTGACCAAAATCTGGTGGAAGCTCTGTTAACTTGTTATGACCAACCCAAAAGGTGCTGAGGACCTATAAAAAAACAAAGTCGTGTGGGTAGACATTTGAGAGAATTGTATAGCAGAAGCAGAGTCCACAGTTTCTGAAGCTGGCAAATGGCCTCTGGAATGGTGTGAATGGAATTATTGGTTGCAACTAAGAAGACAAGTTTCCTCAGCCTTGACAAAGCAATGGCGGAAGTTCTTCCAGATGATCGTTTGCTGTGAAGTCTCTGGAGGCTTCCTATTTCTTCAGGAAGAGAAACCAAGAGGTTGCTGCTAAGGGTGAGTCTATCTAACTTGGTCAAACTGCCAATCTCTACAGGAACTATTTTAAAGTTGTTAGAGTCCAGGTAGAGCCAGGTTAAGTTCTTCAAGTGACCAATTTCATGAGGGATGAAAGCCATCTGGTACTTGAGGCAGCTTTCTCACTCTGGGCTCTTCTCCAAAATCTTTAATCCTTCCAGTGTAAACATCTGGTGAGGAACGGATGTGAGCCCCTTACCTTCTAGCTTGTACTTTTTCTCACCTTCATGCTGAGAATCATGTTCTGCCAGATATTTCCACTATAGCTTCATGATGGATAGAAGATCCATTCCAAATTAGGTCCATCTTTCCTCTTGTAGGAACATGTGGGGAAAATTCATTTTCTACCATCTCCTGCTCCCAGTGCTACATTCTGAGTCCACTTCTTTCTTCCTTCTTTATTTACTAATGCTCATGCAGAATATTATTATTATTTCTTTTATTCATTAAACATGAAACTCAGCCAACTGAACATGCAAAAATGCATCACAAATACATTGACTGGTGCTAATGGCTGTTACGGGTTGCTGTCAGTGTCCTAGATATTGACCAAGTACCTTCTTAAAATATGTTCCAAGTAGCACAGTCTTTTGCAGTTCCACTGGTCTTATTGCAGGAAGCTGCAATTTCTTAAGGTGTTTTGTAAAATTCTTGGACATGATGCCAAGTGCCCCGATGACAATGGGTATCAAGGAAACAAGTATCAGTATAGACGTAAATGTGGACACATGAAAAAATGGCACAAATAATAAATAAGCAAAACATAGTCATAAACACATAATATGAGTACCTATCAATGGGGACAGTAGGACAGGAATGGTAAGCATGCTGGTGCACTTATGCACACCCCTTTAGAGACCTCTTAAGAAAGGTGTAAGGTCCACGGTAGACAGTTTAAGGTAAAAGGTATGGGGGGGTTAGAGAAACTAATAACAGGATCAGGTTGAGTGTTCCAGACATTTATTACTCTATTGCTGAAGTCTTGCATTTTCTGCAATCAAGATTAGAGCGGGTTACATTGAGTTTGTATCTATTGATATCCCTAGTAGTGTTATTGTGGTTGAAGTTAAAGTAGTCGTTAACAGGTAGGACATTATGGAAGATGATCTTGTGTACTAAGCTTAGGTCGGAATGCAGATGGTGTAGTTTGAGGTTCTCCAGGCCTAAAATTTCAAACCTGGTGGTATAAGGAATTTTATTGCGAGCAGAGGAGTTGAGTACACTTTTTGTAAAACATGTAGGTTGCTCAGCTACAGCAAGTAAACGCGGGATGGCTAATGTTTAAAATCTTCAGTACGTTTTACGATGGAAAGTCAGCAGGCAAATCCATTTCTACCCACCAAACTAGGCTTGAATGTTCTTGATTCTCACCATCCATCGAAGTCAATCCTGCAGAATTACTGGTGGCCTAGAGGTGAAGATGCTCACCTCCTACTCAGAAGGTTGAGAATTCAATCCTTGTAAGATTTTATAAATTCTACATTTTTCAGTGTTTCAATTCCTGCAGAATTACTGGTGGACTAGAGATAAAGATGCTCACCTCCCATTCAGAAAGTTGAGAATTCAATCCTAGGCAGCGACATATATTTATTTATTCAGGCAAAAAGGAAAAAAAACTCTGCTGCAAACTCCACATAGGTGTCAGGAAGGGCATCCGGTCAGTAAATGCTCAACTCCATTTAGTCACCCAGACTCCATCCTGATAAAAAGAAATTACATTACAGGGTTGTAAAAAGAAAAAAAAATCCATATGTGTAATTGTTCCATATTCACAAATTCGAACCGAGACTCTGTTTTAGCTAAGCAATTCATTGGGCTGCTAGAATATAGTCCCACATACAGTATTTATTCTTAAAAACATTTTTCAAAGTAAGAAGTAACTTTTTTTAACCTTTTTTATTACTAAATTACAAGACCAAAACAAATGAGAGCAACAGCAAAATATAACTAAGGCAAAGTAGTAAAATAAACTATAGGTTTTCTTTTACGTTTTTGAAAATCTCATTATTATTATCTGTCACCTGAACAAATACCGTATTTTTTGAAGTATAAGACGCACCTGAGTTTTTGGGGAGGAAAATATGGGGGGGAAATCTCCCCACCAGGTATTCATCTGGCTAGCGTCCTTAGTCTCAGCTTCAGCACATTATTTTATCCCCTGATTAAGACTGGGGGAAAAAGCTTCTAAAGCACAGCTGATAGAGAGAACCAATCAACAAAGCATGCAAAGCCAGGAAGATCATTAGCACCTGGGGAAAAAAAGGTTCTTCGGAGGGAATAGCAATGAAAAAAGGCTGCAAAGACTTAGGGCTGGAAAAAAGCTTCTTCAGAGGGAGTAGTAATGAAAGGCTGCAAAGATCACTTCACACTTCACTCACCTCGTTAGGTCTGGAAAAAAAGCTTTGAAAAAGCTACATTCAGAGTATAAGACGTACCCAAATTATCAGCCCCAATTAAGGGGAGAAAAGGTGTGTCTTATATTCAGAAAAATATGGGTAGTTCAATTTTATATTTTATTTTGTAATTAGCATCCAAAGAGAAGCCAGAGCAGCCAAAGGTCTACAGTATGAGGAACAGGAAAGGGTCTAACTCTTTCCTCCCTATTACAAGCCGAATAAGACTGGTTTCTCCGAATTGTTGCATTTCAAGAGAAAAATCCCCATCTCTTGAAATGTAAATTGCCACAATGAAAATTTGGCTTTGGGCGTTTGTATATTGTGATCGGCTAAACATGAAACCGACTTAAAACATTTTGGTTCTGCACTTCAACCCCTTCTTCTCCTTTGACTGTTGTGATGGTCTGTTTGGATCACATTTATCACAGTGTATGGTTGGTGGATTCCCATTTCTTTATTCCTCCTGGACTGGTCAATTAAAAAAAAAAGCCCACTTCTACCATTTTTCTTCTGTCCGAGGGTAATCCTGCCACAGTGCCTAATAACTAACTAGAAGCAAAGGATTTGCTTACAATGGAATTAAGCCCAGCAGATGAACTGGACTTCAGATATATTGACAGTCCCTGGTTTTAAGATGTCTGACTTAAAGGCAACCCCTAATTATAAATGGGCTACCTATTACGGTAGTAAAAATGGCTGATGACTTTGTTATTCCTTGCACTGATGAAGCACAGAAGCCACATGTTGCTTTCAGGAACTACTGAAGCTGGGCATTTTTAATATACAGCAGTTTTTAGCAGTTCCAGAAAGCTTTATACAGCTTTAATGCTTTGTTTACTCGAGGAAAGACAATTCCATGCATCATTTTCAGCAATAGGCAGTCTGTTTGTAAGTACAGGTTCTGACTTTAGCACAAAATTGGGTTAAAGACAGAGTTAGGGAACAGAACTTGTTCTTAACCCAAGGACGGCTTTCATGTATTATTCAATAGCATTTGCATTCGCTCATTCATCTCACATCCAGTTTAGCCTCAGGATTCTTAAATTAAGCAATTTATGTCTGTTAAAGGACCGATGATACAGTGCTATTAAATGGATTGCAATAACAGCTATTGATGAATGGTGAAGTGCTAATCAGCAAAAACAGGTGTAGGTTTCAGCTAGCTGAGTGAGTCATCTACTACTTGCTGGATAGTTTTTGTACAGAATCTGTGATCGTCAATTACAAAGCCATTCATTCACCTATATATTACGTGACATGCCTCTGACTTATTCTGTGTTGACTTCATTTTTTCAAAAGCTGCTATACTTAAGACAAAATAGAGCATTGGTGCATTAGAATGTGTTAGGAACTTTGCTTGATATATATTTTTAAACACATATGCAGGATAACTCTCATAGTTTTAGGAAAAAGCCCCCCTAAAACATAAATTAGAAACTAGGCAAATTTGATTTGTGAAATATAGAGGACGTCCCCAATAAATCTCTTGACTTTATTCTGCCTGGCAAGAGCTAACTATTAGTCTTACAAACTGATCAGGCTTTGAATGAATGCTATGCAGTAAAATTGTCAGGTGCTCTTTATCTTTCAGTTTGGTGAAAGAAAAGGTTTTTTTTTAGTTCTTTTGAAGGCAAATAGATTTTTTATAAAAATATTAATTTAATATTATATTTAATTCAAGATAGTTAAGAAAACAAATATATTTCATGTCCAGGATCTGGTAGTCTCCCTTTTTTCTGCATATTAGGAAAATCCCAAGGGAAGATATTATATCCTATTGGGAAGCATTGACAACCTAGAAAGTTTCAGAATGTTGGAAAAATGAGTAATAAAAAACCATATCCACAGTAGCAGAAAAAAGAGAAATTTGAAATTCTGTGACACTTTGAAAATAAAGCAAAGAAAGGCAAAAACCTTTCTTACATTCTTCCTCTGAGAAATTGCAAGGCAGATTTGGTAGACCCATTATACCAAAGCTGAGTAATCCAAGTGTAGATGAAAGAACTCATTAAGTTGGGAAAAAAGACTGCTTCATTGGCTATCCACTTAAAAGTAATGACTTCAAGGCTGACTTTTTTGAGATTTCTTTTTTTAGAAAAATATGTAGCAAACATAGATATCTGCAAAGGAAGCAAAAGATAAAACATTTATAATGTTATCTTAATGGATATTCAATGCTTTTATCCTTTTGGGTGATGTTGCTGTGAAGGGGTGGAAGTTTGCAGTGTAAGACTGCATAATAAGTAATAGTATTTGCATAGTAAGACTACCTGCGTAGCTTTTTCTCTGGTAACACTGTCCTGCTAACCAGAACATACAAAACATTTGCTAGACCAATTCTCGAATACAGCTCATCTGTCTGAAACCCTCACTGCATATCGGACATTAATACAATTGAGCAAGTCCAGAGATATTTCACGAGAAGAGTCCTCCACTCTACTGCTCGCAACAGAATACCTTATGCCATCAGACTTGAAATTTTGGGCTTAGACAATTTAGAATTACCCCGCCTTCAATCTGACCTAAGCATAGTACATAAAATTGTCTGCTACAATGTTCTAACTGTCAATGACTACTTCAGCTTCAACCATGACAATACACGAGCACACAATAGATACAAACTTAAAGTAAACTGCACCAAACTCGATTGCAGAAAATACGATTTCAGCAACAGAGTGGTCAGTGTCTGGAATGCATTACCTGACTCAGTGGTTTCTTCCCCAAACCCTCACAACTTTAACCTTAGACTGTCTACTGTCGACCTTACCCCATTCCTACTGGTACGAGGTATGTAAGGGACATGCATAAGTGCACCTGCCATTCCTGTCCTAATGACTCAATTTATTTGTATCCATTTCATGTATTCATAATCTTGTATATACTTATATCTATTATCTTATACATGCTTGACAAAACAAATAAAAAAAAGACTATATGCATGTTTGGTCATTTTGATATCAGCATGGGTTGGTAATAAATGAATTGTGGTAACAATGCATTAATATTTATACCCCAAATGAGAGAAAATGGCAGGATGGTTTAGATCACAGGTCCCCAACCTTTCTGGCTTTGTGGACTGGCAGCAGTGGGGGGAGGGAAGGGGATGGTTTCACAGGAGCAGTGGGTGAGTGCGTGCATGCAGCTCCATTTGCACAACACTCACATAAATAAGCTTTGCGCATGAGTGTCTGCTGTTCACACAAGTGGAACTGCACACGCTCGCTCATCACTTGTGTAGCCTAGTTTGGAATGGGCTGGGGGCTGGGGACCTCTGATTTAGACTTTCAAAGAAGAGGAACATGCAGTGAAGTTCCAGAATAATTTTCATTGTTCTTTCTGTGAAATGACTATAGGTCAGTGTGTAATTCCTTGAGAAGAACTCAGCTGAACACTGTAGTGCTTCCAGCAACTAAACAAAGACATAGGCTTGCATTGTTAGTGAAATACGTCCAGATGTACTGCATCTATATGAAAGGCAGCATGTTTCCAGCAATATTTTTACCTATATTTTGTATCTGCAATATAATAAAGTATTACTAACAATGAAGATGCATTAAGTTACAGCATTGAGAACCTTAGCTTTCTCCCTATTCATTTCTTGATCCTATAATACCCCAAATTGTATGGATAAATATTAAGCTCTCCTTTGGGTGATTTCAAATGGATTGTTTCAAAAAGCTAATGGGAGATGCTTTTCATCTGTTCCTTTTCTCTTTCTCTTCTTCTCTTAGGTGATTCTCATTCTTACAAAGCTGCATGACTTCAATTTGGGAAGTGTTACTGAAAGCTCACTTTGGAGGTAAGCAGATTACATGGTATCTTTTGCTGAGTAATAGACGATGAAAGAAGACAAAGGAAAAGTTGTAAAGAACTGAACACATATTGCTTCTTTGCCTTGATGAGCAGGGGAGTTTTTGTTGCTTAAAAACCCCTTTTGTGACAGTTACCATATATTTGACTACAAGTTCAAACACATTTTCGGACCAAGATGTGTACATTTTGTTTTTCTTTCTTTCTTTTTGATTCTTTCTTTTTCTTTTATTTTTTCTGAAAAAGTATTTTATTTTCCATATATCTTATTTCACATTTCATCTTTACATATAAATTTCACATACCATAATACACTTATTTTACAATTATATTTTTCTTCTTTCACAATTTCCATTTCATTATCTTTTTCAAATTTCAGGGTTTCTTTCATACTATCCCCACCTTCCACCTAGTGCAGCTTTTCTACTCTCCCTTCCTACTTCCCCTCTCTTCTCCTCCCTTTCCTTCCACCACTCGTTCTCTACCTCCTCCTTTCTTCCATCTTACTTCCCCCATCCTCTCCTCTCCCTTTCTTCATTCCCTTGCTGCTGCCCTTCTTCCTGGGATGGTATTCCAGTTTCCCTGTCTTCTATTTAATCAATTTTTCCCTCACATTCTAATTAGTTATATATTTGCCCTAATTTCCACAATGACCCTTTTTCAATATAAAAATACAAAAAAAAAAAGAACTCTGGTTTCTCTTCAGATCGTATAAATCTTTCACCTTTTACATTTTGTTTTTCTGTAACTGGAATCTATATATCGTCAGCATATGAAGGTAACACTGAAGTATGAAAATAATCTGATATACAATAAATAGTCAATGAATGTTAATATCATATTTAAAAATTAATTAGATGAACTGAAAAAGCTTCTGCAGACCAGATATGACTGAAAGCTATTTAGCAAATACTGTACTATAACATAGTAGTCTATCCTGTTCCTATCGCTATCCCTCCTCTAAATTAAATTGGCCGCTGCTATTATTGTATATATGTGAGTTCCTTTTAAAACCCAAAAGTGGATGTGACAGGATTAGAAATGCTAATTAGTCATGAAGATGAGTATTTTCTTCTGATAGCATTAAAAGTTAAGAGCAGCAGGATTCTGTTGCATTACACCAAAGATTGATTTCATTCAGTATTTTGCTGTCATGGTAACATCCATTTACCTAAGAACTTCCCAAGCAGCCAACATTCAGATAAGCAGGGATTAACACCAGGCAAACAATCAAGTAGAAAACTATACCCTAATTAAGAAACTGCCAAAGAGAAAACCCCACTACCACCAAAAGCAGTAGAGAAGTTACGGTATATAAACAGCAACCTTCCTGCTCACTTGCACTGATATTAGCTAGTTGGTTAATGAAATGTCTGCAAGCAAACAACCAAGTTTAGACAATACCAAGGACACCACAGTTTTTGTAATGTGCTCAAATTCTCTTGAAATAAAAGAAGAAGCATGAATTGAATTTTGAAATTTAGAATTTGTCAGACAAGGGTATAAGCTACAAAGTAGTTCAGGATAAATAAACAAATGTGGAAACCACACCTTTAATTTTCACAGGTCAGCACAGGTCAGGTGACAGTATTAGTCTTCTAGAATAGGTTTGTATACATGAAAAACTAAATGTCTATTGATCTTTTGTCATCTAGCCTTTCCCCCTCATCTGATTTTTTTTAAAATTAGGGTTAGCATGGGTTTCTTCCCTCATGTTTTCCTTCTACACCTTAACTCTCCATGGATTCAGAATTTTTAACTATCTAAATATATTCAGGATTTCATCATGCCTTTATAGTGAGATTCCTGATCCTTTTTCAGTGAGGGCAGGAAGGCCTATTTTAATGAAAGCAGGAGGAGGAAGTAAGCAGAACTCCCATGCCTTCCTGATTACAAATATCTCCATTTAGGTCTATGAATTTGGTACAAGAATATAGAGAGGGGAAAGAAAGTGAGAGTGGCCAGCAGAGTGTGACACTATAAAGAACATAATGGAAAGTGTACACTAAATATGTGTTTGGCCCTGGCAGCACAGTGGTTAGAATGCAATATTGCAGCTAACACTGCCCATAGATTGGAGTTTGATCCTGATGGACTCAGGGTTGACTCAGCCTTCCATCCATCCAAGGTTGGTAAACTGAGGACCCAGATTGTTGGGAGCAATATGCTGATATTATAATCTACCCAGAGGGTCCTGTAAAGTACTGTGGGGCAGAATATGTCTAAGTGCATTGCTAAAGTGAGAAGTCACTCGAATTATATTTAATTTAAACAAAATGGAAATGAAATAAATAAAGTCGATGTCAGCTATGTTTTCTTTCAGCTGTGGTTTATGAAGTATTTACAAATATATTCCCTTTGTAAATATATTCCAGTCTTTATCACTCTAGTACCTTCCCAATAGTTTGGATTCTTCAAGTTTTGAAGCACTGTTCTCCCTGAAGAAGGTTGTGATAAATACTATAAAATTACAAACTGAGTGTGGCCAGCAACAAAGGGCATACTTACATTAGGTAAGTTTAGATATGATAAAAACCAGAGAACCCAAAACCAGGTTGTGAAGAGAAATGCTTTAGGAAAGGTAACTAAAGTTTTGTTTTCAAGGAGTCAACATCTATAGCAAACAACAGTGGTAATACAGATTTAGTTCTCTGAAACATACAAGATTAAGGCAGGTTAACCAGACTTTTGGCTGCAGTCAAGTTGTTAGAAACATGGCAATTAAAAAAGAATTCTGTTTCCATTTTATGAAGGTTTATGGAGTTGAACTTCACTGTGGGTCCCTGCCCTTTATTAAAATGCCTGTGGAATCCCAGGAAAGTCTTTATGGTTTCACAAATCATACTCCCAGGTGATCCATTTATTTTGTCCTGTAATTGCTGTATCAATGACCTTTCTAAGGGCCAGCAAATTTCTGAAATACTGATTTTTTTTCAGATTTATTAATTATTATTATTTTTTTGCCGAGAAAGCTCTAGGACTAATTGCTGAGACTTTCCAGAAAATATTAGTTTACAAATTTTAATGACACTCATGATTTATTAATATAATCCTCTTGCATCTGCTTCTCTTTATTCCTTGGTGGAATTCCTGCTGAATCTGAGTGAATTAATAAAAACAAAACTGCATATTATAATAGTGTTTTAGCTTGCCTGTTAATTAAAAGCACTTTGCCACTATTCAGTTGTTTTCATTTTCCTCTTTTTTCCTTTTCTTTCTAACTGATTTTGCTATGGGAATCTTTAAAATCTAGGCAAGCCTAAATTGCCAGAACAGGTTCTTTTTTGGGGAAGTTAAACTGATTATTGTGAATCTTCCTGCTCACCTCCCTGCCTAAACATAACACTGAGTGTTGTAGCTATTTGTGCATGACCAATTTGCATGAATAGTTACTGTTATTGGGTTTGTAATGTTTCATCTGCTTATCCAGTTATACATGGCTGCAGGGAGGTTTTTGAAAGTCTAGGAGTAGAAATAATGGACAATTTCCTTGCTCTTCACTTCATAATAGAAAATGGAACATTTTTCTTATTCTAAGTGATGTTAATGTCCTGCTCCATTCAGTAACATAAATTTTGAACCTGGGAATCTGTTTAGATTATTATTCTTTTCAAAAGAGCTAAAATATTTTAGCCTCAGGTTGTTGGCTTTGTTACTTCAACTGGAATTTTACTGTTCTTTCCTTTTTGGGTGGGTGTGTATGTGTTTGACTTTTGTATAATTGAGAACCATTTGAGAAAATCTGGATAAATGAGCTTTTTGTCCTTTTTACCCATTTTTGGAAGAATATGGTATGAAATATGGCATTGACAAGTTCTCTTGATTTGATGTAATATTGTTCTTCAAGTAGCTGCTTCCACAAGAGACATTTCTAGCACTTGGATTTTTTGTTTTTTCATATTGAGTCTCTTTGGGATGTCAATATATTTTAGTACCATCCATATTATGCATGTTTTCGTAAAGCCTTGGGAGTTGGGACCATCAGAGATAGACAGAAATGTTCTAATGCTATGTATCATAGTTTCGTGAGGGGCACCTAATATATGACTCTTGATAGTGTTCCAATTATACATTGAATCTGTCATTGCATTTTCAATGTGGAAGAAAGAGGTGATACATGGGTACTGGGTGACATAATATAGCAGTTTTATTATATTACTTTCTACAACAAGATCTATAGCAAGGCCAATTAAATATAGTGAAAATCAGTATTTGCTCTGTTTCACCTTCAGCAATATATCAGATGGGAGCCTGCCCTGAACACAAAAGATATCCCTATAAAAACAGCTTTTAGTTTTGGAGGTCTTTAATTTCTTTCATCAGGGTCCCACCAGAAAGGGTCCCACTAGAAAGTTCTGCAGATTGGATACTATTGCATTATTCAAATGAAAATGAATACTATCTGTCTTCCAGTAATCTTTCTGATAAACTAGACCATCAAGTAACAGGAAATAATTTCATAGGTACACCCATGTCTATACAGAATAGCAGTAGCACTTAGACTTATACACCACTCCATAGTGCTTTGTAGCAAGAGATTTACGGAGTCAGCTTATTGCCTCCAACAATCTGGGTCCTCATTTTACCAACCAACCTCAGAAGGATGGAAGACTGAGTCAACCTTGAATGTACATTGTAGTTTCCTTCTGGTTGTTTTTAGAACTTAGGTGATCTTTTCCTTTTCTACATGCATTTGAGGTGTAGGTTATTGAAATAACCATGAATAACCAGTAGTTTGGAGCTCTCTTAGATCATTCACAATTTGTATGATCATGACATTTCCTCAAAATTTCAAGATCTTTATAATGTCTGAAGTTCATTTTTATGCAGTGGAAACAGTTCTTCACCAGATATTTACAGAATTTGGACATTGTTCAAGGCCCAGAAATGTACTCAAAAATAGAAGTGTTTGAAACATCATGGTTAATAAGGTAATCACCCTGTGATTAACCCAGTAATGACTTTAAATTCTTTGTGGTACTGGCCTATTTTACATAATCATAATTAGATTAACAATCAGAAATAGACTGTTCTGTAATTGCACAGTTTGGTTATTTACAAGAGAAAGCAATATGTTAAAAGTAATGTCAAAATCTGTGAAGCAAGACCAAGCTAAATGTACAATTATTGTATTCTTCATTGCCAGACAGTTTGTGTTTGGACACATCCCTGCTCAGGTAGTTGGTCTTCACCATGCTGCTTGGTTAAGAGGAACTTTTCAAAGTTCTGTCATAAAAGTAATAATTGAATCATATTCTGTGAGCAGTGCCATCTTTCCCAGGGTCTTTTTTCATTGGATGCTGTAGCTCCTTTTCTCCTTCTTGGAGGAAGGCAAGTGAAATACTTGTTAAATCTTAACATTCCTCCAGTTGTCTTTTTTTTTTAAAAAAAAAACTTTTTGTTGCTTAGAACTTTTATCTAATACTTTGGACTTTTCCCCTTAAGTCAGAAAAAAGAAAAAAGCCTCTTTCGTGTTCACTTCCTGTTGAACATGAGAGTTCATGGACATGACCATGTAGTTTTCTTGGCAACAATATGGGACAGGCATTGCCACAGGCATCTATAAAGCCTTCTTAACTTTCCATTGAAGCCTACAACTGTGGGATTTTAGCTTTTATCAACCAAGCTCAGCGTGAAGCTACAAAATTGTTGTCTACAAATAATAATACCATTAACAATTGTTTACATGGTTGGTCGCACAGTCAGCCAGATATTATTATGTGCAACAAAATAGGAAATCATAGTTGTTGGTTCTTTAGCTAGTGTTGGCCTTTATATACATCAATTTCTTCCCAAGAGCCTAGGATGTCCTTATACATTAGTGTAGTATATACATGGGTCCAAGCAATGTAGCCTTTTGTAATTTTCAGACATAATTTTTTTCAATGTGCATATTTTCTAAATGACATTCAAGATTTTTTGGTTTGGCATCCAGTGTTCCCATAACCATGAGCACCAATATGGCTGGTTTATTGCAATAATCTTTCAATTTTGATTTTCAGTTCTTGATATTTTGTGAACTTCTCCAGTTTTTTTTATCTTCTAGTCTATTACCTCCTAATATTTCCACATCAGTTATCTACACCTTTTTTCAACCATTGGGGTGTTATGAGCCAAGACTTTATCAGTTTGCGTTTGGAAATCCCACTATATTTTAACCTGCTCATTTTCAACTACTTTTTTCAACTCTATGTTCTCACCAATTTTTCATTACTGGTACACAATCATTTTGACACTTACTTAGTAAATCATTCTGGTGACTGTGTTATATGATTGTTTATAATCAGTTTGTGACATCTTCTTGCACAAGCTGAATATGGGTTTCTTGCACATTCAATATGATCCCATTTTTTACTTGCATCAATGCTTGTGCCTGACTTTTACGTATGCCTTTCTTCTTTGACAGTTTGCTTGACTTGTTCCACCAGTCAGAGTGTGAATCTAACTATAGACACATAATGACACATTAAACTTGCATGCTGCCTCACAGCAAAACGTCTTAATTAGCACCTTATCTTATTTGTCTTTGTTTCCATATCTTTATGGACTTCCTAAAGCCTAAATGTGCTCAATGTGCATACCTCACAGTGGAACAAAATTACCCACAGGGGGAAGAATATAATAACCAGGTACCTTATATATTGTGATTTACAGCGGAAAGATGATGGAGATTCTTCATTCCTCTAACATAGATGACCTTAATAATCTATAACTTTAGGAATCACCAAGAAAGATGCAATACAAGTGGGAATGCATTTCATAAAATGACAGAGGAAGCCCACAATTGATTTTGTTCAAAAAGTTGGAAGTGTGTGTGTGTGTGTATGGCAAAGCAATAGGCGGAGGGTATGGGTAATATTTTCTTAAGATGGGAAATAAATCTAGAATTATTGATGAGTATTCTATTGAAAACCTGGTGGAGTGTTACAGAAACTGATTTATTTACAACAGTGTTTTTCAAACTTGGCAACTTTAAGATATATGGACATTAATTCCTAGAATTCCCAGCCAGCATACAGATCCTGATACAGACACCTCATGGAGTCTTTTTTACTGTAGAGGGTAAAAATGAAGGTGAGAATATAGGTTTGGTTTTTCCTTAACAAGGCAGCATTTTACTATGCAATATTTTAAATATAAATGTATGTGTTTTTGTTACACCTGTCATATCTGGGTTGTAACAACCAATAGGAAAGAGATACAGAAATAATTTTCCTATCATTTAGCAGTCATCTAGAATTTTGTAGCCTTTGTAAGGCTTTGAGATATGTGTTTTAAAGATTAAAATCAAGAAAACTGCTACCAAAATGACATATTTTGTTCATGAAAAATGGCAAAATGGAATTCTTTAATTGAAAATTAAATCTGAAAACAAAAATATGCTATTGTGTATTATTACCCTTTGAGTATTATTACTGTCCATTTGCAGAACCAATCTATTTATCTGCTCACTTTAAGGACTGTGCAAGTTTTGAAATCAGTCAAAGAAGGTTTTCAAATGCCACATAAATGCAGAACCACATTGCTCAACCACATTGAGAGAAAGACAGAGAGACAACTTTGGATATGCCGGCCTAGAAACCAGGAGACTGTAACTTCTAGTCCCACTTTAGGAATGAAAAATTGGATGACCTTGGACCAGTCATTTTCTCTCAGCCCTGTTCACTTAATAGAGCTGTTGTGGGGAAAATAGGAGGAGGAAAGAGTATTAGTTCTTGAATTTGTATGTAAAAAAGGGTGGGATAAGAATGCAACAAAAAAAGAAATCCTTTCCCCAGGCTTCTGCCAAAACTTGTTATGGCTTTAAAAATTGTATTATTGTAGTATTAATGAGAGGATGCCTTAAATCGGCATTGTCTTTTCATCAGGCATGTATAGAACCCTGAAAAAAGAAAAGAAATCCAATTACTTTAATGAACAGCAGAGAGATGCTATGGTCATGTTCACGCATGATCTGAAGCACTCTTCAGACCTTTTCACTGTCATTTGCAGAGTTAATTCCATTTCTGTCATCAATATTTGCATCTTTGGTTGCTTCATTTTACTTTGCAGCCTGGTGCAATAAGAATTTTTCTATGTATTCAGTTTTTATATAGATGCCCATCATAAGTACATGACTCTGGTTCGTTCACAACATTGAAAACAATTAAAATAAATTAAAATGTTAAAAGAAGAAATAAAACACAGAGCAGCTGGGAAAGCATATAAAGTCCTCAATATAGCCAAGAAGCAGGTTCTGTCCCAGTCCCACACCCAGTGTCCCAGGCACCCTCAGGCACAGAACCAGGTCTTCAAAGCTATACAAAAGGCCTAAAACGAAGATAGCTTTATGTAATCTGCCGAATGTAAAAATGGATTCACTTTGACTTTGTTTTCTTCTCTTCGTATTTTTGTCTGTTTTTCAGCTGTAGCTACAAGGCCATGCTTCAGTGGTAGATTGTCATGCAAGTGCATGCACATACTTTTTCACATTACGATAAATTAGTTGATTTAAAAAGGCCTCTTTTTAAAAAACATATGGAAGTTCTATTCTTTCCTAACTTCCACCACTGTAGAAGCCACTTTACAAATGTAGCTATTTAGTAGTTGATTGGTTTTTAGCCAATATGATATCTGTTACATTTCAAACATTGTTTTCAAACACTGAGAATTGCCATTTTGATCTTCCTAGCTCAATGTACAACTATCGTATTATTTAACTCTGAAAACTTAATGAAGGAAGACTTCCCCTTCTGTTTTTTAATGGTCACATGCATTGTACTAAGCATAATACATAAAATTATCTGCTACAATATCCTACCTGTCAATGAACACTTCAGATTCAACCACAACAATACACGAGCACGCAATAGATACAAACTTATGATAAACCGCTCCAAACGATTGCAGAAAATACGACTTCAATAACAGATTTGTCAATGCCTGGAAGGCTCTGTGGTTTCTTTCCCAAACCCCCAAAACTTTAAACTTAGACTGTCTACTGTCAAACTCACCCCATTCCTAAGAGGTCTTTTTAAGGAGCGTGCATAAGCGCACCAGCGTGCCTATCATCTCTGTCCTAATATTGCCTTTTATTCGTATCCATTTCATGTATTTATAATCATGTTTATACTTATATCTGTTATCCAATACATGCTTGATGAATTAAAATAAATAAATAAATATTTTTTTCTAATCATATTTTTTGTACTGTTACAAGTTCTCTGCATACTCCTTTCAAGGAACCCATCTAATATAGTTCAAGAAAGTTGGACTTGGAGTTGCAAACACTTGGAGCCAAATTCTGTCATGAGTTACTGAAAGTCTGCCAAGGAATTCTTTTCTCATGCTTAATCAGCAAGTATAGGTCAAACATCAAATAAAATGTATTTAAATTTATAAATAAATGTAATAGTGTCGCATATAATTCACTGGGAAAAGGAGACCCAGAACAGTGGAACCACTGTGGAAATGGGTTGTCATTTTTTAAAATATGAAAACATCTAATTTTCAATGTTGTTGAATCTAATTTGCTTCCCAGAGAGCAGAAACTCATATGCTGATCTTAATGCTCTAGTACAAAATCTTAGACAAATGATTCAGAATGTTTAGGGCAGCAATTGCCGAACATTAGGTATGTTATTTCTATTGCCAATATAATAGTAGTAAAGAAGCAGCTCAGCAAATAATTAGCTTATTATTAGAAGATAGCATCTTTACATAGCTGCTACAGTACAGCTACAGTAGCTACCTACAGATGTGATTGTCCTTTATCCTCATCTTAGCACTCTGATAAGCCTAAATGGCTGAGAGGATGGTCATGGCAATAGTGTGGAAACTGTATCTGGAATTTATAAGGTCAACTTCTAATACTACTTCCATATATATCCTCTTAGTATACATGGCTTCTGTCTAACATGTAACTGACTTGATGTTTATTCTTAGTCATCCAGGTCATGGTTGCCTCAAGGATGCTTTTTCAAGAGGAAAATGGACTTTCTTGGGGTTGTTGTTTTTTTGGAAGAAGTTTCTTATCCAAGACGCTACTTCAGCTCTGACTGGATGGTGGAGAATTCCTCTTGAAAAAGCACCTTTGGGACATGTGTTAACTGACTGAATAGCTGACATAAAAAGCCTCATCAAGTCTGAAGTCGGCCTCTCAGATGCCACCACTAGTTCTGAATCTCATTCCAGTTTTAGGGCAGTAAGTAAATGAAGGATATTTTGCATAGTGTGGGATAGACAGGGCACAATAGGCAGCAAGTTATATTAAATTCTAAGTAGTTATAATAATTCAGGCAACTTTGCAGTTATTCTTCAGAAACACAGTTCACTCAGAAAGCTGTTTAATATTCTTTATAGGGTGGTAGGTAATACTGGGTTATAGTCACTAATTATTGGTTAAAGCAGTTGGAAATCTTAACCAACAAAAGGGCTTTCTAAACAACATTAATAAAACTCTTTTTTCTTTCTCAGAATTTAATTCCTGTTGTTTTAGATGTAGCAGCTTGTTTTATGATTTAAG
This sequence comes from Pseudoxenodon macrops, assembly GCA_032467955.1. NCBI lineage: Eukaryota > Metazoa > Chordata > Lepidosauria > Squamata > Pseudoxenodontidae > Pseudoxenodon > Pseudoxenodon macrops. The sequence continues at coordinate 38,535 of JANHFT010004905.1, forward strand.
AATCAAAAGTATAAACTCTTGTAATGTTAAATGTATTGTACGTATATGTATGTATATACGAGTGAGTATAATATAAACATATAATATACACCTACACAGTCTTTATACCCAACATTATAGATTATGCAATAAAACTAATGATGAAATTTGGCATTTTCAAAGGTTTGTTGTAGCTAAACAAAATTAATTATACCTTGGAGTCCTTGATAAATGTATGATATAAAATTGAAATTTTTGACTTAGAGTATGTTAGAGGAATAGGACATGAATAATTACAGTTTGTCAGAATATGCTCTTTTCCAATGTGTATGTTGGGTTATTTGTTATATGTTGCAGACTATATCCCTGACAACCCATTCATGCATACTTTCTACAAAAATTTGCTCATTTACCTGTGCACCTATCTTATTCAAGGATTTGTGATTTGGAAGATGGTAAATTGACCACTTTAGATATCTTTATTAGGTCTATAAAAAAGGAATATAGGATCAAAGTTGAAGGCTGGGAATTTTCTGTCTTAAAATTGACTGTGATCTTCTAAAAAATATTTTTAGTGAGGGAAATATTTGTGCTGATGATTTCACAAAGATAGCATTTTAAACAAAGTAAAGAGGCTATGAAGCATTTGTGAAATAAACATTTGGGGGACAGATACCATATTTGCTGCTGCATTTGGGGATCAGAATTTGCACAACTCAAAGGAACTCAATGTGCTGTCTGATGGCAAATAGGGCATTTTGATTGCTTTAGGATTTTCTATTACATCAGGGTGTATATAATGATCCATTTTACATTTCTAAATACATGGGTGACAAAGTTGTTTTATCAACAAATCATGGAAAATAGTATTTTGTTGTAGTTTTTGACCATTATGTGTTTTTTTTAGGATGGGCTGTCCTTTTTCTAGTGTTATCTATTAAATCTTGAATATATAACTTGGAGCTTCAAAAATATCTAGTGGTGTAAGAAATGTACATAATTAGAATATAGCCACATATACATTCTGACAGTAATACAATACCTCCTAGCATCTGATTTTATATATAGACACAGTTTATACAATCATATGTAATTTTCCAATTGCTTTTGCCTTCTTTTCAAGATATTGTTGCATGTAAGAAATTGTCTGGCAGGTTTCCAGAACTATTTCATTTCATCTTTCACAGATAAAATATTCTTGTGCATACATGCTACTTGCATTTTCAAGCAAGGATAATTGTTTTGACATAACATACTCATTTGTGAAAGGCCTTCCATGCTGCTTGTGATACTTTGAACCAGCCAACCCCTAGCAATCTGATAAATGTTGTAAAAACTGTAACAGTTTAATTTAAATGCACACAAATACATTTTAGCAGTTCAATCAATCAGAATAGAACAAAAAGGGACCTTGGAGGTCTTCTAATCCAATCCTCTGCTCAAGCAGGAGACCCTATACCTGTCATGGCGAACCTATGGCATGCATTCCAGAGGTGGCACATAGAGCCCTCTCTGTGGGCACATGCACCATCACCAGGTGCTCTTCTAGTTTCTGGAACTCTGGCATGCACACATGCACATGTTCCGGTTTGGGCACTCGGTGCCGAAAAGGTTCACCATTACTGCCCTATACCATTTCAGACAATGATTGTCCAGTCTTTTTAAAAAACTTCCAGTGATGAAGCATCCACAACTTCTGACAGCAAGCTGTTCCACTATTTAATTTTCCTCAATGTTAGGAAGTTTATCCTTAATTCCCAGGTTGCTTTTCTCCTTCAATAATTTCCATCTATTGTTTCTTATCCTGCCCTCTGGTGCTTTGGAAAATAAGTTAAATCCCTCATCTATGTGGCAGCCTCTCAAATACTGGAATACTGCTATCTAACTGGAATACTATCCAACTTGTTATCTAACAGCTGCTATTCATCTCATATTCAGAAACATTTACCTTCTAAAAGGCAATTAGGCACACCAGCAATCGTTTTAGAAAGGACAAGGATCCCAAAATAGGTAATGGCCTTCATAAATAGGGACAGGTGTGACATATGTGAGAAATGGGAGAAACAGTATGACTAGTGAAGGTAGCTAGTAGCCTTTGGCCAGTTGTTTATGGTGCTTCTATGCCCTTTCTTTCTTTTCAAAGCTCATCATCTCTCCATGACACATTGTTCAGAAAAGGATAATGTTTGCAAACTGGGACAGGATGACAGGCCATACATTTTCCAATGAATTGTTGCAATAGGATGTGTGGTTGTGAAATAAATCTCAGCATCACGGTGTGACTTGAAACAATACACTTTTAGTTTTGAAGCTTACTTTTAGCAAAATAATAATAACCAGGGGCTATTTTAAAATGCCAGAAAATTGTTTTCAATTGGCACCTGAAAATAAAATTTTATTTTGGCAGTTCTGAAATGTTTCAAAAAGCAGTTTCCCCACCTCTCTAGACTGGAAAAAAAAGCACCTGCAGTTTGTGGTATTATTGACTTGATTTTAGTTTTGGTTGGTAGTTCCTACATTCCAACAGGTGTATAAGTGTATATTTTTTTCTGCTGGGTGAGCAACTTTTTTGGATCTTCCGATTGCATCAAGCTGTGACTCATTTGCAGCTAATATGACCAGTGGACATATTTACTAATTTACTAAGAGGTAAAAACTGTAGGCAGTGGTCTGGGATAGGAAAACATTGGAGAAAACATTGTTCTATTGTATTAAATATACTAAGTATCTGAATACTTCATTGCTATTCAGAAGCCAGCCCTATCCTCTGAACAAGTGGCCCTCTGTTATAATCATCTGGAAAGGATGCTTCTAGGTATTCTATAGGTCCCTAATAATTAATATGTGATTAGTATGGTCTTGCTGCTCAAGGCATTCATGAAAGTGAAAATTATATGCATTTCTTAGGTTAGTCTCTAAATCTGTGAGTGAGGATAAAAGTGAGGATAAAAAAATCAGAATGCAACAAAATATTCACTGACACACTATCACAAACAATACCATATCATATAGCATCACATTGCATATGTCTATATATCTCAATTACCTAAGATTATCACTAACTGTTACTTCTCCCAGCAAGCTGGACTGGAAACAGATAAACAGGGACTCAGGGATATTAGAACTTCTGACACAATAGATTTATTGTGGAAAAGGTAAAGAAACTACTACAAAAGAGTCCCAGCTACTGTTGTATATCAAAATACAAACCCTATTTATAGTTAAATTAAATTCTGGTACCTCTTTATTCCTCTACACCCATATGGTATGATAAGCTAGAAGCTTAACATTTTTGGGTAGCGGAAAAGTTTCCACCTGTTTCCCTTGAATTGCTAACAGACTGATCTGGCATGGCTGTTTGCTTGTTACTGTCTGAGATCTCTCTCTCTCTCTCACACACACACACACACACACTCATCTGCCTTTACATTTTGTAGCTAGGCAAAACAGTATTTGCCTTGTATATAACTCTGTATGGAGCTTATCTGCAATATAAATTCCATATTTTCCTAGTAGTATATTTATTCTCTTTTAGGATAAGTACATTTGACACAAATCTAACAGGGAATAATTTTTTTGTAGCAAATATAAAGTTTCCACTGCTTTCAATGTAGCTTCTTTTTTTGTTTTTTGGAGTATGGTTAAATATGGTTTATAGCAGCCTTGCTTAACACAATCCCATCCTGATCTGCTAGACTGTCCAGGATATACTGCCCATGTATCAGTTGTCAGTATATAAAAAGTTGTAGCTCAACACATTAAGGTTTAGGGGAAAAAATTAATAGGATAATTATGTGTCACTGAAAGCAATCTATCATGAAAAATAACAAATTGTAAGAAAGCACATTATGGCGATCAGTAGTTTGCTTGAAAAACAAATTGAACAAACTTGATGGTCACATATTTACCCCAAAATTGTAAGATGCATTTCTACTTATATAATTTACTAATTTAGGCACTTGCAAATCAGTAAAGCAGGACTCAGTTTTGTCCTTTTGTTCTCCCATGGGAACCCCTTCCCCCTACTTTTTCTGACCCTATGCAAGTGGCTTTGGTAATGCTTTAGCACAGGGGTGTCATCACTTCATCACTTGACATATCACAACTTTTTCCCACTTTGCTAAACTGGGGGTGGCCATGGCCAGCATGTGACACATCTGGCCCATGGGCTGCTAGTTTGACAGCCCTGCTTTAGCAGCTTTTTTCAGTTGCTGGTACATTTCAAGGCTGGCATACTTTAGTTTGTTTTCTAATTGTAGAATTGATTGACACTATGTATTTCCCACTATAATAGTGAAAATGGTTGTGAATGTCCAAATGATACAAACCTAGGTTTTTAAAAAAATTAAAACATAAAATCCTAGAATTATCTGTGCATGTTTGTACTGAGGAGTGGATATTTTCTTTGTTCAGACTTAACTGGTATAACTTTTCTCCTAGGCATCAATGCCTGTAGTAAAGCCACATTTGATAGATATAGACTTTCATTTCTGTTGCTCTGTGTGCTTCTTTTTTCTGGAGAAACATTTTTTTAATCTTCAGACCAGCCAATCGGAAGCTATTATAAATGCTACAGTACAGTGTGACAAGGGTTGTTATCATTACACATGACTTTCATAAAGGTGAATAATTGGAATATATTTTGGCAGTTATTAATTAGCACCATTACACAATCAGTTCACATTCTAACAGCATTAGGCATACTTAATCAGTCAATTATCATTGATAGTAGAAAGAGCTTTCCCTAAAGCAAATTACAAGGCACCTTTGCAAGGATACATTTGACTATTTACAATTAGCTGGGCAGTCAAGGTGTATGTGTTTGGAAGTACTTGTGATAATAAATAGATATAAATAAGAAACAGCTGGTAAATTCCTTTTGAAATATGTAACTTCTCTCAGGTGGATAACTAATTCATTTAACTATAAGCTTTTGACTAAATGTTAAAATCTAGCTTATGGAAGCTAGTTGAGGTATATAATAACAAAACAAAACTGATTTGCAATTAATGTAAGAGGATGGAGATAATTCCCAGTGGCATGTTCTAAAACAAGATATGAAAATTTCATTTTAATGTTCTCATAAGGAGGGCACAAAGTATAGAAGTTGGGAACAGATGGGAGCTTTGAACAGAGGTTCCATCTCAGAGGTGAGTTCCTACCGGTTCGGACCAGTTCTACCAAGTAGGTAGTAGGCCGCTGGTGATGTCAAGGAGCAGGTTATGCTCCATGGGCGCCGCCATCTTTTTTTTTTTATGTGTTTTTGGAAAAACAATTTTTTCCGGGTTTTTTTTCTTCTGCACATGCACAAAAGCTGAGTTTCCGGCACTGTGCATATGTCATCATCTTGTTTTCGGCCCTTTATTGGGGGGAATTTTTTGGTTTTTTTTTCTACTGTGCATGCGTGAGCCCATGCGGTGTGGGAGGCAGAGAACCGGCAGCGAGGTAAGTTAGAACCCACCCCTGTTCCATCTCTGTGAACTGAGTGGTAGCTTCATTGTGCGGCTTCTAAAGGCAAGGTATTCCAATTCAGATATTTACTTGTTATATATGAATGACCTAAATCATATGCACAGGATTCAACAAGCAACTATATATGGTAAAAGAAAAAAAAACGCAATAACAAGAAACTAAACCCATGATGAACAAAATACTGCTCAGGGAACATTAGAAAAAAGGGGAAAATACAGAACAATACACTCAACTATGAAATGAATATATATCAAATTCCTTACCTATCCATTGTATGTATATATAATTTTTGTATATGATATAACCTCTAAAAATTAATTTATAAAACTAATATTTCAAGCAAGATGAGAAAAATATCCAGAATTTTCTTTTAGATTTTGTTATTAAAAGACAATGGTAATTTGCTTGGAAGGTAAATCTAAAGAATAATTAAAAATAAGCTCTTTTTGAAGAATAGAGATTAATTCTGACTCTCAGTGTTCTATTCATATCATTCTGGTTGGGTTGTTTTGATAAAATAATACAAATACATCACACAATGGTATAATTGCATTGAGTGAAATCAAGGTAATCAACCTGAAAGAAAATGCTTGCTTTTTGAGGGCATCTCAGATATTGCTTGAATCTCATCAGCAAACAGTACCAATTCTCTTTCCTTAATAGCTATTAGGACTCGCTAACCAATGTGATAATGAGGTGTGATGTCACATGACTGGGCCAACTTATGACAGCAGTTTCAACAGTTCCAGTTGCTCTTCTCAGTTGAATCCCATAGAGTTGCAGAACCCTGCAGTCCTATGATTGCCATTTGCAACCTCCCGCCATCTTTCCCATTGACTTTGCTTGTTGGAAGCCAGCAGTGAAGGTTGCAAATGGCAATATAATTGGGAGCTGGTTTCCAAGCACCCAAATTGTGATCACATTTTCACAATTTGCAATTCACTTAAAAGCATCTTACAAAACATAACTGAGAAACTGTGTTTAAGGTGTTTTTTTTAATGGTCTATCAAGCCAAGTAAAAATAGTCAAGGAAATAAATCTATTGGGAGGCTTTGCTGTGCTTTATCTCAAAGGAAAAGAAAGGTAAGCAATAGAGTGCATTAGATTTTATCTGTAAGGATCATTCACCATTTTCAATAAAAATGATCCAGTATTCAGAATTGCATAATTCTGAAGCATAAGCAATGATAAGCAATACAACTGTTGATTTATCTCTTTCTTATATTCCTATCTTTCCCACAAATATGTTAATGAGTGGACAGACAGCTTCTCATGTTAAACTTGTAGAGCTTCTATCCAAAGAGTTGTATATTGGCACAATTAGTTTCTATACCATAATTGCCGCAAATTAATCTGCTCTTTCAGTGAAATTCAGTAAAACCACTGAAGGCTACTGTTGGCCTTGAAACAAAAATACATAGGAACAAATACTTGTTCTGCTCTTTACAAAGTTTCTGTATTCTATCTTCACCTCATTAACGTCACAGAGCAACTGATAAAATGACAAAACAGTATAACCTGATGAATCAAGACTAGGCAAGGTTTTTGCAGCCAAAACCTCAGTATATTGTGCTGTACAGTATATTCAGAGAGTTGCAGAATCTTATCTAATCACCAGAAGGGTGGCATCATATAGCGAATAGGGGAAATTTCTATTTCAAATATCCAGAAATTGAATGGATTTGCTCACCTAAATCTACGAGGCAATAGGAGTCTGGAAAATCAAACACCGATAAACATTCAGAAGTATAGATTTCTCCTCTCAGGTGAGTCTCTACTTTGCTTTTGCTGTTTTTTCTGTACTTACTAAAAATGCAATTTTCTCCAATAAACAGTTTATGTCAAGGATTTCTCAAAAATTCTGGACATTTTCAGACGTGTTTCTCTTCCTGGGGAGTAACCCTTTTCTTAAGTGAGTTTCAATCAAATTATCATTTCCTAATCCTGCAATTTTCTCCATAATTTTGCAAAGCACTGACTTCATGGAGTTATCTTATATGACAAAATGCTAAAGTGATCCTTTTGCTGCCCTTACTCGCTCTCTTTTTAAGGGTGAATTGCAATGTACTGATTCAGTTTCAAAGTTATGTATTTTTACTACCCCCATGTTTAGGTTACTTTGATGACAAATGGTATGGCTTCTTTTTATAGGAAGGAGAAAAAAGCCTTGAGTTTTTATTTCTTTTCTGTTGAGCAAAGTTTGCTATACAGAAACAGGCTCTGTCCTTGTACATTTCCCAAGTCTTTTTGAAGAGAATATCCTTAAGGTGGGTCCATAGCAGAACCTCCTGGGACCCACCAAGCCTAGCTCCCTAGCAAATGGAACCTGTCCATGCCTTCTGCATTACGTGTTTATTATATGAGTTCTTGTGGCTCAGTGGTTAAAATGCAGTTCTGCAGGGTACTTCTGCTGACTGCCGGCTGCCAGCAATTCAGCAGGTCAGTAAAATGTGAAGCCAGATTATTTGGGGCAATATGCTAACACTGTAAACTGCTTAGAGATGGTTGTAAAGCACTGTAAAGGGTATATAAGTAAGTGCTATTGCTATTATGAAATTCTAAATAACATATTCCTTGTTTTTCATTTATTCTGGTGAACAGAGTATCTTTGAAATGTTTGTTCTTCCTAAGGCATTACAAGAAGGAACTGTACATTTCATATCTGAATTTATATGGTGGCTGTCTGTTATAAGAAACATTTTGAATTGTATCTAAAATTGTCCAGTGAAATGGTTTTCTCTTCCATCTTTTGTAATTCCCAAACTTTACCAGTATCCATTCTTAAGACTAGAGAATGCTGAAAGTGGATTTTGAGTGATACAGATTGAAATATTTGAATATTTAAGGATATAATTGTTCATTTATGGCTTATGGAGTGGATAGTCCGTCAATCTAGGTACTGCTGATAATAGTGAGGATCTGCATGTCTGTGATGACTTCTTTAGGTTTTATGTACAAATGTTCTTCATGTGAATATCTCATATCTCAAAGAAACTGAATAGAGTCTGAAGGGAAAGCAGGTGTCTAAAACACAAAGACATGTGCTTCAAGCTATTAATTTAATATAGCTATGACCCTAAATAGCCATGTTTAAATAATTAATTTATTGAGTTGTTGCTTAAAAGACAAATTTATGAAATAGTAATGGCCTCCTAATTTGCATCATCTTTGGCATAATGCTAAGTTGGAATTTGGAGCATTAAAAGCTGAAGGATGACCTGCAATTTATGATAGATGAGCAACATGAGAAATGAATATCTTACCTTAGTTTCTAGACCATGCCAACACATCCATCATCAGGGCAATTTATTTCTGTTTCACCTGAGAGCTCTTTTCTTTCTTAGAAGTAGTGAAATATTCACCTCAAATGAGTGAACAAAAGGATGGCAATGGTTGTGCATACCTCTGAAGGGTGAACAAAGAATTCTTGAATAAGCTTTTAGTAAAAATTATACATTGTAGAAAACTTTGTGGTTTCCATATATATATAAATATCCATATGCATATTTCCCATATACATATTTTCCTAGTGATTTCTGCTTTTTATAGTCTTGACTTAAAATAGCTACCATGCAATCAAATAAAAATAGCCTTAAATGGTCTTATGGTTTACCATTCTTTAAGCTATATGTTATGAAGTACTTGAAATACCTAAAATATTTTGGAACATTCAATAATATTCAAGTAGCTTTTTCTTCACTGGTTCTTCTTCAGATGTGAGGTTGCCATTGATAAATAATGTATGCCTTACATTTGCAAATGAACAATCAAACACTTATTTCCACTCTCATTTCTATAAAATACTAGAGCTGATATATTTTGACAAATCAGGTCACCTTGAACAAATTCTGCATGGAGATATTTACTGCATTAACTCCTTTTGGGTGGTTAATAACCCAATTTCATTTAGCTGAATATTTTAGCAATATAAAAAACAAAAAGATTATAATTTTAATAATAAGAATTACATAATCCATGTTAGGAAAAATAACTATTGTAAATAACTTCTGAAAGGTTTTCTGAACTATGCTTAATATCTAGTAGAGTCTTATTCCATTTTCTGTTTGAAATTTGAATCATATTTCAGAGCATATGAGCTGGCACTAGTTGGTAACTTCTTAAAGCAGCTTCAGCTATTCACAGGACTGTACAGCTGCCTCTTTTCAAATTATGGTGTGATATTAGAAATAGGTCAGTGGTGAATTCTAAAAATTTCCCTTGCCGGTTCTGTGGGTGTGGCTTATTTTGTGGGTGTTGCTTGAGGTCAGGTTTTACACGTTACACACACCCAACACAAAAAACTTTTACACTTTACACACACACCCAAAATAAAACAACACAACCGACTCACACACTATGCAAAAGCACACAAAATGGCCTCTGCCACAAGCATGAACCTCACAGGGCCACAAAGAGCTGGAAAAAAAAACTTTTGCACTTTACACACACATACTCACAACACAAAACAACACAACTGACTCACACACCATGCAAAAAAAGCTGTACCGGTTCACACACTATGCAAAAGCACACAAAATGGCACCAGCAACAGATTTAACACATTTAACAGTTTTAACAGATTTGCAGAGTTGGAAG
>JANHFT010004905.1:48681-59989 GCA_032467955.1 Pseudoxenodon macrops
CATTTTATTTACCTTGACTCTAACAGGCAACTAAAACTGATCTTCAAAAACCTGGTATAGGGAATGACTCAAATACAGTAGCTTAATAAATTATTATGCAAGGACTAAATCTTTGGATGTTTGAAATTATTTTGAAGGCAGGAGAACAAACCTACTGATAACATGGTTGCATAATTCATGAAATAAACCTTAAGCTTTAGCCATCTATAATATGACTTTATAGTAAGGTACAAAAGCTTAGCCTAGTTTAAAACAACAGCTCAGAACAACTCTAATGAGAAGTAACATGCTTTCATTAATCATAGAAACTATAGGAAACAATTGCTTGCTTATTATATTCAGGTATATCTCAGCACATTTCACAGGAGCTCATTTTTTGTGAAAGTATATAGTTTATAGGTAGCGGTCAGGATTCGCAATATGTATAACATTTTAATATTTTAAAAAGTTAAAATGAATGAATATAAGTGTTGGGAAATAATGTGATTTGGTTTTTTAAATTGATAAAAATTAGACATGCTACAAATCAATTTTAATACATTAGATACAAGGAAAATGAATATTCTGAAGATGGCTTTGATTTTAAAAATAGTAAAATCTGCACATTTTATTGATTATTTAATGGGCCTCAAAATTGGGCAGGTTAAGAATCTCAGAATTTATGCCTACAGTTCTTAACTTACAACCATTCATTTAGTGACCATTCAAAATTAAAATGGTATAATTTTCACTAAAAGTCACTAAGAAAAGTGACATGATCATTTTTCACACAACCATTGTAGCATCCTCATGGTCACGTGATCAAAATTCAGAAGCCTGGCAATTAAGTTCATACTTATGACAGTTGCAGTGTTCTGAGGTCATGTTCACATTTTGCGAATTTCTGACAAGCAAAGTCAATAGGGAAGCCAAATTCACTTAACAAACCATGTTACTAATTTAACAACTATACTTAACAGTTGTGGCAAGAAAGATGATAACATGCGGCAAAACTCATTTAACAAATGTCTTATTTAACGACATAAATTTTGGGTTCAATTGTGGTTGTAAGTCAAGAACCAACAGCATTTAGCAGTTTAAGAGCAGTTGATTTGCAAACTTGTCAATTTTTCTTTAGTGTGTGATTGCAACTGAATTGCTTGGCTTCAAACCCCAGTTTCAGACATACGTGTATTTTGTAACTGAGATGGCTCAATATGTCTTTTTTCATCAACATAGATATGTGAGGAAAGTCAGGATGGAATGTGCTGTGATTAGTATTGTACAATATTACTTTTTCTTTCATGGTTCTCCTTAAAGGTGAAAGCTTGCAGAGATAAAGTAGCAGCCCAAAAGTGTCTCACTGCTTTAACTGAATGTGCGGCTACAACCCAGGGTAACTTGCTGGCCTTGGCAGTAGAAGCAGCACGCGCAAGGTAGGTGGAAAGGATTGTGCACATTTATCAAATAACTAAATGGACTTTACAGCTACTTTTTTGGTTCATAGTGGAGTTGTGTACTTGACAAGCACACTCAATCTGCAAAGCAACATTTGAGGCACACCTAGGGTTTTCGTGATATGAAGGGCCGTGGAGATAAATTAGTAGAATATCCTTAGAATACCCAATACCCATTGCTTCCAAAAATGTATACAGAAGAGATTACTACAGAACTGAAGAAGCTTCTTGGATGAGAAGCAAAACATCTTCAAGGAAAAACAAAGCCCAGTTGCCTTTTGAGCGTGGGTGACACCATTGAAATAACCATGACTCTCCATGGAGAGTCTCCATAGACAGATGAGAGTATATACAAAAGAATTTGGTCTAATGGTTAAGGCACCAGGTTAGATTTAGTAGTTGGATATGCTAAAACCTAGTTTTAATTTATTCACCTGTAATTCTGAATGCCTGCCACCATGTTGACATGAAAGCCTACACAAGAACTGAAGAAGCCCATACTGTAGTTGAGAAACTAATATAATCACATATCCCAATCATGCTATTCATTGTAATGCATTCAGCTAAAACCAGTAAATTTCTGTTAATCACTTCAAAAACTCCCTGAGAGTACCATATATAATGCCACAAAACTGTGGTTTAGCAATAAAGGTGTAGATTAACAGCAGAAATCCATCCTTATCCACAGAAGCTCACTGAGTAACCCTAGGCCAGTCATCTATCAGTCCAGCCCTCCTCGTTGGGGAGGGGGAGAGATGAGAAGCAGGAGCACGGTATATATTCCCTTACATTTTTGAACAAAAATCAAGATCTATATCTTAAAAGATTATGCATATAAAGCTATTATAATTTTAAATATTGAACTGGAGAACATGTAAATAAGTATGCTATTCGTACAGCATACTGCTATAGTACAAGAACACAGCTTTTGCTAACAGTATTATATTTTGATAGTTTATATCTCTTTAAAAGAAATAAATCTAATGTTTTGATTGTATACTTGCTTCAGATGTACAGTTGGTGAAATAACAGATGCAATGAAAAAGGTGTTTGGTGAGCACAGAGCCAGTGATCGCATGGTGAGTGGTGCATACCGTCAGGAATTTGGAGAGAGTGATGAGATTACTCAAGCCATCAGCAGGTAAGACATGTACTCTTTTCCTCTGTGTTTATGTGTCTTATTTTCCAAGAGTTCAAATTCTGTACAGGTAGTCCTTGATTTACGACTGCTTGCTTAGGGAAGCAAAGGCAGATCTCCAAAAGGAACTTACAACCGAGTTTCAAAGTTCCAATGGCCACTGTATGATCTCACAATGGCATTTTGCTGGTTGGCAACTGGCCCATATTTACAGCTGTTTGGCAGTGTGACAGTGATTTATGACTTTTACTTGAAAATAGTGTTTAATTCCAGCTTCCAACAAAAATGGCTAAATGGGCTTGCTTAACAACCACCGCATTTAATTAGCAACCATGGAGTTTGCTTAATGATCACTGCAAGAGGTCATAAAATTGAGCACAGTCACATGGTGACTCACTTAATGATTGGCACAACTTATGGTTGTACATTGAGGATTACCTGTAGTTAGAGCTGAGGTGGTGCTGTGGTTAGAGTGCAGCACTGCAAGCTACTTCAGCTGACTGCTAGCTGCAGTTTGGCAGTTCAAATCTCATGGGCTCAAGATTGACTCAGCCTTCCATCCTTCCAAGGAGTAAAATGAGGACCCAGATTGTTGAGGGCAATATGTTGGCTCTATAAACCGCTTAGAGAGGGCTGTAAAAGCAGTATGAAACGGTATATAAGACTAAGTGCTATTGCTATCTTAGTTCTTATATATTTTCTCTTCATTGTTAAATTAGGAGGTTGCTTTCTCTCTTTTCCATTCTTTAAACCAGTTATATTTCTCTAGTAAATGTAATTCTTCAAAATTTTATAAGATCCACTAATCCCTTTAAAGCTTTTGTAACTTTCTGCATATCTAAAGAATTTTCTAGGTAGGGACTCCACATTTTTTTTAAATTTAATTGTTTAATAATTCATTCATTTAATCTATCATTTTCCTAATGAGATTTGACAATATTTTGAAATTAAAAATTAGCAAATAAGTATATTTTGAATATTATTTTTTAAAAATACTTTCTTTTCAGTTTCAAAACTATAAACTGATATGTACATGTGATTTTATGCTCATAGTGTTTACACAATTCAAAGTTATATATGTACATAATTCTATGGCTTTCAAGATGTGTGTGACATGAACTGCTGTGTCCCTTCATTTCCTTAAAGCCTTCTTTTTCCTGCTTATATTCTTCACTAGACTTCCTTCTATCAGCTTTCTTCCTCTACCTTTCATCTATTTCCCTCAATTTTTCCTATTCTTTCTCTTTCTAGTTTTCCATTCTGTCTATACCTAATTTGTACCCTATGACTGTCATTACGTGTTGCACCTTATCATTCTTGACAAATGTATCTTGCATTTTAATGTACACTGAGAGCATATGCACCAAAGACAAATTCCTTGTGTGTCCAATCACACTTGGCCAATAAAGAATTCTATTCTATCCTTTATTCCCTTGTCCTTTGCTTTGTTATTTATATTCTGCCTTTGTTACTTTCATAAATAACTCAAGGCAGCGAACAAACATTAATACTCCTTTATCATCCTACATTCCCAACAACAACAGTCCTGTATAGTATATTGATCTGAGACTGACTGACCTAAAATTACCCAGCCAGCTTTCAGGCCTAAAGTGGGATTAGAATCTTAACAACTAGAGCAAACTGGCTTTATTTCTTTTTTTCCAAAAGAATAGAAGTCCTCAGCAATTTTTATGTTCATTAGTTGAAAAAATGATTGCATTTATAGCTTGCCTTAATAGTGACACAATTCTGCACTATTTTTAAAATACACAAGGCTGCCCAACAATAACTCAGGGGGGGGGGATATTAGTAAAAAAATCAAAGAATGAAAACCCAACGAGTATAAAATCAATACAACAAACTATATAATACACATGTAGCTGGAGCTAGAAATAACAAAGCCTGTTTACTTTATCCTTAGGAAGAGAATACGGGTAGTCCTTGATTCAAAACAGTTCATTTAGTGACCATTTGAAGTTACAATGGCCCTGAAAAGTGATTTATTATTGTTTTTCATAGTTATGACTGTTGCATCATCTCCATGGTCAAATGATGAAGATTCAGACACTTGACAACTGATTCATATTTATGATAGTTACAGTATCCCAGGGTCATGTGATCACTGTTTGCAATCTTCTGACAAGCAAAGTCAATGGGGACGTTTAGCCGTGTTGCTAACTGAACAACTGCAGTGATTCATTTAACAACTGTGGCAAGAAACATTGTAAAATGGGGATAAATTCACTTAACAACTGTCCCACTTACAACATAAATTTGGAGCTCAATTATGGTAGTACATCAGGGTCTACCTGCACTTGCATTGAGGATATGTATATGAGGAAGAAAATAATAAATCATAGAAAATTCAAAAATGTCTCTCTCATTAAAAATCTTGTCCCCTTTTGCAGTGCAGCCTTCAACATGCCATTACAATGCATGTGTGCGCCCAAATTTGTATCCTTAATTTTTTTTAATTTTCTTCAACTAACAGTGAATATGTTTAGTGGTTCTGTAGTACTCTGTCTGCTATTTATTATTTTAGAGTTAACAAGTTTCTGGAACGGGAAGGTCGTAGACCACGTCTTCTGGTTGCTAAAATGGGCCAGGATGGCCATGACAGAGGAGCCAAAGTAATTGCTACAGGATTTGCTGACCTTGGTTTTGATGTAGATATAGGTCCACTATTCCAGGTATTTAGCCTTCTAATTGTTTTGTTGCTTGCTTTCTATTTGACAGATTAAATCAACCTCTCTTCTCTCCCATCCAAGTGACTCGAACATGCTAAAATATTAAATAATTTTTAAAAAGATTTTAGAAAAATAAGAACCAGTTTGCTGCAGTAGTTCATACAGTGTTTTAGTTCTGCTGTTGTATATGAAAAATACACAAACTGTTAAATTTTTACATATTCTTTATTTGCTCTTTCTTGTTTAGACACCCCTTGAAGTGGCCCAGCAGGCTGTAGATGCTGATGTGCACTGTGTAGGGGTGAGCACACTAGCTGCCGGTCACAAAACTCTTGTTCCTGAACTCATCAAACAGCTAAATAGCCTTGGACGCCCAGATATTCTTGTCATGTGTGGAGGTGTCATCCCTCCTCAGGTATTGAGAATCATACAGTGCACATCTAAGATCACAGGCTAATTGTGAAATTATTCAATTCCTCTTGTTATTATGAACTTTGGGAGAAGTTTTATTTTACATGTGGGATAATTTGTTTGTGGTGGGTTGATGGGTTCTTTTTACATTTTTCTCTTTCATTTCTTACAAATTATTAACATCATTCAAGGATTTTTTCCATCTACCATATCTTGTTAAATAACAACAGGAACCTGATGTTAAATATTTTCAAAATATTAAAGGTACATAATATATCCAGCTGCACAACAACCTCTCACATTAACTAAATCACCTCAAAAATATTTTGTAGTTACAAAGTTGGGAAAACATACTTTTGAGTCAGGGGTGAAAACTAAAAAAATTCCCTACTGGTTCTGTGGGTGTGGCTTATTTTGTGGGCATGGCTTGGAGTTCAGGTGACCAGGTGGACGTGCTTTTACACTTTACACAGACAGAACACAAAAAACGTTTACACTTTACACACAAACACAAAACAACACAACTGACTCAGACACCATGCAAAAGCAGATGTACTGACTCAAACACAATGCAAAAGCACACAAAATAGCACCAGCAACAGATTGAACACATTTAACAATTTTAACAGACTTACAGAGTTGGAGAGAGACCCTTGGAGGCCATCTAGTCCAACCCCCTGCCTAAGCAGAATTGCAAAAGCACACAACATTCCATATTTTATTTACATTTTTAGATAAAAGCAGCTAAATTTAAAACTTTCTACATTTTAAATGGCTATGTGTAAAAAAAAAAATCCTTTAAAAATCCCCAGGAAAATGAACCCAATTTACTATTTTTTAAAGCAAAGAAGCCCCCAGTTACTTACCCAATTGAAAAAGTCAGAAGCATTCCCCCCCAATGAATTCAAAGTGCTTTGCGATTCTAGTATCTAGAAAGTTTTAATGAAAGATCTGATTTTGCAGCATGACTTGTGCCCAGCATGTGTGTTGTCCCTCATAAAAATTTACATGCCTGAAAGTCCACATTAACATTCTTAACCAGTATCATTGACCTCATTTGTGGTTCCCTTTGAGTAGACTTGCAAGGATTATAATGTCAGTTTATTAATCAAGAACTGAGGAAGAATATTACAATATTTTGAATGCTCTAATCTATTGATGTTTCTGCTACGGTTAAAACTGTGAATATATTTTGAAGACTGTCAAACTGAATGTGATTTTGATTTTATTTCTGGTTTTTTTTTTAAATAAGCATGTTTGAAGATGCTTAATTGAGAAACCCAAAAATAATGATGTGGACTTGATGGTAAAAAAAATTAAATAGAGAGAAACATACACTTTGGAATAGCTTTGTCTAATTTCATTCGAGAAAGCTGTGTTTCATATTTGTATTGCATTCTGAGCATCATCCCAACCTTGAGATAACAACTGGTATAATAACTGGTTGTGTTGGTGAATATATAACAGTGCAGTTTAGAGGAATATATGCTAACACATACGGCAACTGCCCTGAACCAATGCTAAACAATTGCTCAGTGCAGGAATCCAAATTAAGCATCTGTCCAGCTTTTACTTGAGAATTTCTAATTTAAAAAAACAATTTCTTTTTGAAAATTGGCAATATTGTTAAAGGGCTCCTGCTGTTAGGAAGTTTATAGAAAATGAGACATCCTCCTTCAGGCTTCTCAAGGCTAAACATACATGTTCCTTTAATCTTGTCTCACAGGACTTAATTTTCCAGTCCTCTGATCACCTTTGTTGTCTTTTATGCACCTGCTTCAGTTGTCTTAAACTTGGCACAATACCTGAGGGGGATACACTCAGCACTTACATATATATATAGCTATGTCATGAATGCTGCCTCTTGCTAGTTTTGAAAGGTGAACCTTTAAACATGAATGGCTTGCCAGATAAATGAAAGCTGGTTGCTATATTTAATTACATAGTTTTCTGTAATATGTCTAGAATAGGGACTCATCTTGCAGTGGTAATTATTCTTAGCATACCCATCTGAGCAAGATTATGTTCTGGTAATTGGCTTTGAATCTATTTTATTTTAGCAATCTTTTAATCTAATCCTTTCCATCAATGTTTGTATATTGAAGGAGTAATACAGACATGCTAGAAATAAAGAGATTGAGCTCACTTTCTTTGCAGGCTGCAGTGGAGTTGTTAGATGGGAGGACGTGTGGAAAAATGAGAATCAAAGATTGCTGCATTGTTCATTACTTGTGTAACTTCTGACCAGTTCTAGAAAATGAGGTATTACTGACAGCTGACAGCATCTCTCAATAGGAAATGAATAAGCATGCAGAAAAATATATTAGGATGAATCTGAATCATTTGGCATGCCTTATACTTCATAGCTACTTGGCTTGTATGGGCAAATATAACCACTTTGAAAAGTGTGGGAGCTATGTTGAACTTTCAATCTCTCTATTTCATATAACCCCCAAAGCCTCTATTACAGAATATGGTGTGTAATTATACCCAATTTAAAACTAGTCCATTGTACAAGGAATACAAATATTATTTGCAATCAAGTAAATATAGGACCACCTTCTTCTCAATTGCAGCTTCTTGGACAAGTGGTGAAATTGAGTAGAGGCAGGAAGAGAAGAGATACTTAATTATATACTTACTATTCAAAATATTTTTTACGGATGTCTAATATCTTGTCCTGAACATTTCTGAAATGTATTTGATAGCTAATATTCTTGAATGCCAATTTGTTTATTTTGTAGAAAATACCAGTTATGCTAACCTTGTATAAACCTTAAAGCATACTGAGTTCCTCAGGAATTATATTTTAAAAGTTAGAATTCTACACTTCTCCTACGCTTTCATGTATTTGGGAAAGTTGCATAGATAACACTGATCATAATTGGGAAAGTTGTGAACATTAAATGGATGCAGAATCTCCAACATGTGTTTTAGAATCCATTAAAATATATTGAATTAATAGATAAAAATGGTGTCACAGATGGAATTTATATTAATGCATTTGGCCATTTTTATAACAAAGACACAACTTTGCGGTATGATAGGTGGACTAATTGAAAAAAATGGTTTTGGCAATGTAGAATGCAATAAGATTTAATTCTGTAAATTAGAACAGCACCCATTTACATAAACTCAATCAACTGCCAATTCATTAGTAGGCTAATTAATATTCCTTGAATAATCATGATAATTTTGACCAACATACTATTTTAATTTAGGCTTAACATTCATAATATTAAAAGTAGTATCTGTGATGAAATGTAGTCCGGAGTTGCAGGAGGGAGGGATTCTTTGCTGCCAACAATCTGGGTCTTCATCTTAGTAACCTGGAAAGAAGGGAAGGCTGAGTCAATCTTGTGTCAATCAGAATTGAACTCTTAGCTATTGGTAGAGTCAGCCTGCAATACTGCATTCTAACCACTGTGCCACCACGGCTCCATAATGAAGAAATTACTGTACTCTGAAGTAACTCTTCTTGTGTATGCCATTCTTGGTTCCTTGTGCCTAGCATTAATTCTGCGATTCTGAACTATATTCCATCACCATATCAGGAGTAAATACATTTTTAGAGTAGTAGAAAAAGTAATAGTTACATATATTATACACATTTGCAAATGACAAACAAATATGGCTTTTCCTCTTTTTTCATTCACAAACAGAATAATGCATGAAAATCTGGCATGATAACGATTCCAATTTTAATGAGTAGCACATTCAAATATGCGATTCAATTTTAATAGGATCATCTCTGAAACAGTGAGGAGCTCTTACAATCAGTAGGTAGACAATACAGAACTAGATGCAGCAAATAAATGCCTTCCCTGAAAGCAGTTTCCAGTATTTTAATTTACTCCCTATGCACTTAAAAACAAGGTATCTGTTTGTAGCATTCTTTGGCAAATTGTATCTATATGGGCTGAATAATTTCCTGAACAACTCTGATACTTGAAAATCTAAAGATGGAAGGTATATATCAGAGGCCTGAAAACCTGGGACATTACAATACATATGGATACAGTCTGTCTACTAAAAAGCAGCAATATGTGAATATCATCTTCATTTAAGGGGGGAAATGTTTCACATTTCATGTATCTTGGCTTTTGTATTTAGTATGAACCTGAAACCATGTTTGTGATATAGTTTTTGTCGGGAGATGTCTGTTGGAGTATTATCTAAGACCTGGCACTGTCAGTCAACTTGTGAGCATTTCATTGTTGTGGGAATTGGCAAGATTTTGCTCAATCTGGAAATGGGTTGGCTACTTTCCATTATCTTTGACACATATCATTGCTTTCATGTCCTTTCTCTTTATTTGGCTTGCTATTAGGTGAAACTATAGCATACAATATGCTAATACCATACTTTGTTCTTTGGTTTCACTGCTGAGTCAGATAGAAATTTAAATATCTTTTTCACTGGATGCTGCTGAAACTGGATTCACTTCATTGTGAAGTTCCTTTGGATCATACTATTTTTATTTTTATTCATGGCGTCCTATCATGAATTCTGCAATCTGTATGGATCATTAGCTATAATATCCTTTTCAATAAAGATAGAAATCCAAAATAGCTTAAATTGTTCCACAAAATGTGGAAAAAAACCACCTTTCCTTTTAAATAAGATAAAATTTGGTTTTGATGACTGAACACTATACAATCCTGTCAGTAATTATGCCAGCAACATTCAAACACAACTAGTTTTATTTTATTTTTATTTTTTGCAAGTATTGTGACATTCCTTAATTCCTTAAGGGAATTCCTTCCTTAGCAGAATGGATTTAATTTCTCATTCTACAATATAAAATAGCTAGCTTTTGGTTTCCTAATATTCTTTTGGTTGATACTCTGTTTTCTCACTTCTTAGTTTAACTTTTTTTTAAAAAAGCTAGCAGGTTGCCATAAAGAAAAGCATGATTTCTCAACCAACAGCTGCATTTTGTTGCATTAACTACCACTTCTATGCCACTTCTGATATTAAGCAGGTTATTCCAAAATATTGTAATCGTGCTTGACTTTTGATTTTCACTAGAAACGCATAGCCATTTTGGAGATGACAATACAGAACACCTTTCCTTGCTTCACTAAAAGAAAGGCAACACTATTTCTGTGGATGGGATTCGATAATGTTGATTAGAGAGTTGGATATTCCACTCTCAACTTATTATTTTTCTCAATTCTTACCAATGACAGTTGAAAAGTGAAATAAACAGATTTTACAACATTATCAACCTGTTGGGCTACCAAACATGAAACATATATTTCTAAACATACGAAGAAATCTACCCCAATATGCTTGAGATCGAACAATTAGATATGAAATTCTTCCATTTTGAATTTCCAGTGTTGCAATAGATACCTTCAATTAAACTAAATCATTGAAGGTTTTTTAATTCATTGACTGTATTGGGAGGTGGTGGTGTACCTACTCTTTTGTCTATTCTTCCTCAGTCATGATGTACTTCAAAAATAAACAAGGCCCCTGAGAAGGCGTGGTCAGCCGGGGCGAGCGGACGGTCTCCGGAGAGCTCCCGGAGACCGTCGGATTCTCTGCCTAACCGGGGTCCGTAGCGGACCCTGAGCTGCCCTGGAGGGGCGGCGAAGTACGGGGGCACCTTGCTGCATAAGGGGGAAAAA
>JANHFT010004906.1:24576-41778 GCA_032467955.1 Pseudoxenodon macrops
TTCCGTCTCCTTTTCTCTTCAACCTCTTAGGTCTGTTTGCAATTTCTTCTTCTTCTTCATCATCATGGTGCCAGGTTTTCTGAGGACCAAATTCAAATGCAAGAGAACCATGCAAAATCTCAACTGTTTTATTATTATTTTTTAAAGAGACACACAGCAAGTTGGTTGCAATTTAACAACAATCCAGATGGTTATTATTATTAAATATAAATATATATATTCCTCTAGCCTTGTATATTGTTAATTGATTGGGGGGGGGAGGGGACGTTGTTTCTGTCCCTTTCCCGCCTCCCCTCCCCCACCTGTTTTCATCATGTAGTTAAGGGTTACAGCTGCCTCTAGCACCAGGAACTAACATTTCCACACTTTTTTTGGGGTGGGGGAGTTAGGAGGGCATCGGTTCGGTTTTATTTCTCTCTTCTTCTTCTTCTTCTTTTTTTTTCCTCTTTGCCATCAGGAAAAAGTTTAATGACTTATTTTATTGCAGTTGCTACAAACAAAACAAAAATCTGTCTACCAAGGGTAAAAGCCCTGACATAATAAGGAGTTAACCAGGTTCTCTCTGCCTCTACTGGCCATCAAATCTGTTTTAAAACTTCCACACTTTTCTGAAGAAGCAGCTCTCCTTGCTCTTGGGAAACCAGACAATAAAATATATAATATTTTTAAGGGTGACTTCTAGTGTGGTTTTTTCTCCCCCCCCACCCTCCTACTGCCTTCTCCAAGACGCTTCCAGACTGCTCACCAGTATGTAGTTGCTTTTTTCTCAGGTTAGAAAGCTTCCTTAAGTAGAGAGTCCGGCTTAGCCCAGATTTATCCACCTGACCCCCAACGTTGGTTTTCTAAAGTTGTTCCCCAACCTGGTTTATTAGGAAACTGCTTTGATCCCAAGCTTAGGAAATCAACGGAAGAGAGAAGTGGTCCTTGGTAGACAGCGTCCTTAGCGAAGGGAAGCCAACCGCCTCCCATCATCAGTAGATTCTACTCCAGGTAACACTCAATTTACGACCGTATTTGAGCCGGAAGTTATGGTCATAAGTCACGGCATTATGTGGACAGGCTGTGATATTCCCCCCCCCCCAGTGGTGGTTAAGCAAATGCCATGTTTTTTAACTGAATCAATTTTATCCAATGGGTTTTTTTGGGCGGTGGTGGTTGGAACTGGAAGTAAACGCTGGAAACGAGCCAAAAATAAAGAAAAAACCAGTTACATCACAACAGGATGGCTTTTAAATGGCTGTAAATTCAAGCCAGTTGCCAATCCCTGATCATGTGCTTTTATGGGGTGCGGCCGTCATTATTTTGACAATGGGTTGAAAGTAGCTTTTTGGGGGAAGGGTTTCAGCCATCCAAGACAGTTCATCCCAGGTGAATGAATAGCCACGTGTAATTGAACAGTTTTATTTTTGTAATCCTACCTGAATATACGTTCCCTTCTGGAGAACTTCGTGCAATTATACATTGTGCTGAGGGTTTGTTTGCTTTTAAAATAAAAGTGCCATTCATTCATTCATTCAATAATTGGAGGGAAGGAAGCTGCTATACGTGGGCTGGAAAAGACTTTTGAGATTCTATTAAAAAGATAAGCCACAGGGTTAATTTTCTGTTGATCAAGGGACGGGCTTGGGAAATGTTTCTAAAAGATCTCCCTAATCCAGTATATATGGATGACAATTTGTCTTCCACTAATCACATGTTTTTGTCATAGCATGCGTGGCCCATAAACCAGTTTGACTGGAAAGAGTTTCAGGGAATGGACTTAGGTGGCTGAATCAAAAACAACCAGTATTTTATTTTTTATTATTTATTCACTTCCTGTCCTTTTCTAGCAGTATTTGTCTGAAATACGATTGATAACAGTAAAAGCTTCTATAATGGATTATAAAATCCATTTATAAATG
Organism: Pseudoxenodon macrops; assembly: GCA_032467955.1. Taxonomy (NCBI): domain Eukaryota; kingdom Metazoa; phylum Chordata; class Lepidosauria; order Squamata; family Pseudoxenodontidae; genus Pseudoxenodon; species Pseudoxenodon macrops. Next base: position 26,478 of record JANHFT010004906.1, read on the forward strand.
TTTCTCGGTAAAGTTTTGCTTCCCTGGTTCATCTTTGGCCTAAAATGTCTTCTTAAGTTCGAGAAAAGTGGTACAATGTGGAGAATTTTAAATAACGTGGACTCTAATCCTAAAGCAGTGTAGGATCTGTTTGTCTTCCAAAATTCCACGACCAGCATGGCTGCCAAGTAATATGGTGTTCATACGTGTAAGAACAGTAGTTTTTATGATTGATTTGACAGGCGATCGAAGTTTTAATCCGGTGGTTCTGGGTGTGGATGAGGAAGAACAAGTTTAGGTGATGGAAAATTGAAGCTGTGCCTGTGTTTTTTTATGTATGTGTCGTCTTGACTTACTTTTCAGTAGATGCAGAAAATCCAAATAGCATTTATTTTTGCATTGCCAAATAAAAGCAGTGACAATAACTCTTGTTTCCTTTAATTCACAAGACATTTGATCCACCCAAGATGTGGTGTCTTAAGATTTATGATGCTAGCTTAGAATGGCAGCAGGATAGCCCTCCACGTTGGCTGCAAAATCAACTTATAAAACAGCCTGAATGCATGATTTGATTTGCATGACTCTTCCTCTTGTCAGCCTTCACCAAATTTAGGATTGCTGGTTTCATTGTTCTTCTCCCAGCTGAAGACGACTTTTTCCAGCTTGATGTCCCCATCCATTCCCAGGAAACGGATGGCCTTGGGAGAAAGGCGATGGTCAAATTCGGAAAGCAAAACGTCGTTCTCCATTATCTGGCAAAAAACAAAAACAAACCCAAAGCAGATAAATCTCCAATTGTATCAGGAGTGTGATTTCCGCCTAGCTTGGTGATGGCGAAGAGAAAGTTTTATAATCTCTTCTGGGCTTTATAGTTAAGCGAGGTCAGGCCTGGTTAATATTTGGATGGGAAACCAGCATGTTGAGAGGGCCTGTGTAAGACCAGCTGGAAACTCTTTTGCTAAGATACAGACTTGTAAGATAGCACTGTAATTCTGCTTCACAAATTCATCTTCATGTCTGGAATTAAAAGGTATAGAAGATGTTTTTTCCACCCAGAGTTTTCATACAGCTTATTATAGCTGTTGTTGTCCATCAAGAAAGTCCTTTGCACCTGTCCTCACAGTCCCCTTGAAAGGCACATAAGCTAGAGAACAGAGCTCTGTAAATTATGTTTTTTAAGGAAGTGGTACTGGTGAAGATTGGAACAGTTGCTCTTCAGGGAAGTGAGGGAAGTTTGCAACATCTGGCCCAACTGGGGACACAACTGCCTGGTAGCCAAGGTGAGCTGGAGGTCAAGTGATAATTATGACACTATCCTGATGTCCTCCAGATGTCCTCATGTTTGCCAGCGAGGTTGGCCAAAGTGCATCTGGATGACACTAGATTGGAGAAGGCTCTTTTACTGAATCCCCATTATTCTGGACTTCATTATCCTCACCCTAAATGTTTATGCTAAAGCCCCAAACGATTTTGACTTCCAATGTAGCTGGACACCCACCCTGTCTCTACTTCTCTGTGCAACCCTGTATTTAGACAAGGGGCAGGCCAACCCTGCCACCGAGGAGGACAATCAATTCATCCCATCACCTTGTAACTTTTGCTGGTGACCATGAAAGAAAGTTTGAACTTTTGGCCTTGCTGCAAGTGAGTTGTCGTCTGGATCTCTTTCCCCCACTGTTGATTTACAAAGCTGTTGAGCGTCAGGATGGGGCTGTTGGAAGGAGCTGGCGTCTTCTCGAAGTGGAGTTTGAATTTCAGAGGGATATTGGCCCCAATGAACTGCCCATAAGCAAATTGCACATGAAATCTGGAAAAGAACATTAAGAGTCTGCTTGATTTTTTTTGCGTTGTTTCTGTTTGCCTTGACCTTTTTCTAGGAGAAACCAACTGTCTTCCGTAACATCTCCCATTGATGTTCTCCTCACCGGCCACCACTCACTGGGGTAGGAAAGATGCATAATCTGCAACATTCCTGTTTAGGTCAACCCAACACAAATATGCCAAGCTACTCAGCTGAGTTCCTAGCTGGGGAATTCTGGAAGTTGGCCCACCTATCTTACAGTAGCACATCTAACATTTGGAAGGCACCAAGTTTATATAAATGGCCTTGTAACATTTACAAGTTGCAGGGTGGATGGATTGAGAATGGGACTTTTCAAAGCTGCTTCCCTAAAGCCTGAGAGTTGGCTGCCCATAACTGGATCGGTCAAAAGACCAAGTAACTCCGTTTACATAGCTTGTTTTCACTTTGGTTAGCTTGAGGGGTCAACTCAAGCTGAATTTACCCATGGTAAATCAACCATTCATTCCCCCCAAATCTGGGAATTCAGTAGCCTATTAAATGCGACGTATGAACTCAACCCAAGTAGCTGTTGGTCCAATGAAAGGGATTGATGCCGAGTTACCCTTTGCTTTGCTTCAGAATGAGGCCTTCCAGCATCACCCAGGAGTCTGCATCCAAGCCACACGGGACAGCCCGGTTGTAAGGCATGCGCTGCAGGAGAGAAAAACCAAAGTGACAAATGGTGCACTATATTTGAGTCCTCTTGAGGACAAAAAGGTGTCTGCCTCGCAGTTCAAACACCTCTGTATGCCAGAATTATTGGTCTGGGGCTTGAAAATATGGCTTCAAATGGCTGGGGAGAATCTACAAAAGTCCCAAACAAAAGAGAGTATTTGTTTCTCAAGATACATGAGAATATAATCTGCTAAACTCTTAAAACTCAGGTTAACAAAAATGAATTCCCCCAAAAAAACATATTGCCGTTTAGCACAGTGACTCCGAACCTCCATTTAGCCTACTTTGTTAGGGAATCCTGCCAACCCTAACGGGGTTTAGAAAAAAACATTAAGATGGGCGCCCCCTTGCAATTATATACAGCTAGTCCTCACTTAACCACCAGTGGGAGTGGCAACTGTTGCTAAGCAACATGGTCACTAAGTGATACCTTACGTGATCACGATTTGCAATTGTACAGTCAGCTTCTCTGCTTATTGGAAGCCAGCTGTGATGCATACCAAAATGGCAATGATAGTTGTAAGTGCAAGGACTCGTTGTAAAGTTACATCTTCCGTGCCACTCTGAACTGTCACAAAGTAAAGCAGTCACTAAAGAAGATCTACCTCTAATGGATTATACTGATTTATGAAATGATAGGTATGGTGGGAGAACTACATTGTTAGGTTTTGTCATGTTGGTTGACTGCACCTGGAAATGTAAACAGGTCACAAGGGAAGCAACATCTGAGTTTCAGCAAAGAAATAGATAAATTTTGGACTGAATTGAATAGATTAGGAATCTGGTCTGTTCAAGTCCCTGCCCTTTGTTCATGCCATCCTGGAGTTTTCCAGTTGATTTTGCTATGACTGACTTCTTGGTGACTTCCAACCTGTCAAACGAGTCTCAGGGATTTCTGTTATGTACCAAGAACATGTCTCTTAAGCCACCGTTTCCTGCATTTCCGCTGTTGCAGAACATTTATGTTAAGACACCTCCAAGAGGTGGTGTAAAAAAAAACAAAAAACGAGTCACATCTCTTTCAAAAGAGGTCCTTGTTGGTTCCTCTCTTTCCAAATTGCAAAATCTTTTCACGGTGTTTACTGAGCAACAGCTGAGATCCTAAAGAGGAGAAAGCCACCTTTTTAATCAGGTTAGCCTAAAACCTCTGAAGAATCAACTCTCCCCCCCCCAAAAAAACCCCAACCATTATTTTTACTCCATTCTGTTTAGGAAAGTGAACATGAGGGTGTAACAGCAGGTGGTAGCACATGGCGGGTGGGTGTGAAGTTGAACATGGGTGTTTTTGCAGTGGGCACAATCACGTCCATGATTGAGGCACCACAAGAGGCTGCTGGACGTTCTTGGTTACCAGACAATCTCTGAGGGAAGCAAAGAAAAATCTGCCCGGAGACGGAGAAAGCCCGCCAAAACTGAGCTAAAGGGATTTGACCAATCACTGATCGCTGACGTCACCGACAAAAGCTATAAATAACCGTCGTGAGGCGATTCGTTGCGCGCTTCTTTTTCTTCAAGTCTGAGGGTGTGTGTGAAAAAAAGTCGTTGGTCGCCTCACAGAAATGGGAGTCCGAAATAAGATTCCCAGCCCTCTTTCTATGATTATTTGGCTCACCAACCGGCCAGCTTTACAACCGGCCAAAGCTTTACAGCAGATTTTCCTCGGTTAAGGGTGTGTGGACTTCCAACTCCCAGACAGCAAGGGTGAGAAACTCTGCTTCGGCATGTATTTGCGTGTCCTTCCCCCCTCCCCAAAGAAACCGCCCATCTCTCCCTCATAAGGGCGACTCTGAATGTTGAATGTGGACCTTCCCGCCTGCCGCTGAAGGAATGCTGGGAAACGTAGTCCTGGCAGGCGGGGCTTCCACTCACACCCAAGAGGACAAACCGGTCTCGGAACCGGTTTGACAGTTGCCTTGCACACTTTGTGTTCTTGGTGGAAAAGACGGCGGGCCGAGTAGGCCTGGCCAGATAAAAGGAGAGGGCAAACCGTGCCACTGGATCTTGCAAAGCTGCTACTTAGCAGCTTGTCCCCGATGCACAGGATTTTGGACCTGGGAAACCTTTGGCAGCCCCCCTGAATGGTCTCTGGATGAGAGAAATGGTGCCATCCACAAGTCTGCTTCAAGCTCCCCGAATCCTGGGTTTTGCATCTGTTTTTAAACCTTCAGGACCTCCAGGTGCCCCTAAGCATTGCACAATGCGGCAAATCGTTCCCCTTCTTACCTCCAGATGGAGGGCTGTAAAGTGCACATGGGGGACCCAGTTGGCCTCAGAGGTAGTTTCTGTCCAGGTTGGGCTAAGAAATGTTTGGAAAATGTGAACGTTTGGGGGGGGGGGAGGGAGGAAATGCACTCCATCCTTTCTTTGGGGAAGCTGGGCTTGAAATCTAAGCTCCAGGGAGGAGGTCAGATGAGAAGCTGCCATGGGTCTGGTTCTTCGCCTGGCTTCAGGTTTATGCTAAGGTGAGATTGGTGCCATCCTGGCTTATTGAGTTGGCGCTTCTGGTAACCCATTGTGCAGTCAGATCATGTCAACCCCACACAGAGCCTCTGCATCTCCCAAGCAAAAGGTGGTCCATAAAAGTCAAGATGGCGACTGCAAATCTGAAAGGAAAAGCCATACCTGTTTTTTTTTTTTTTTAAATAGATTGCACTATTGTTTCAATTGTACTGTTGTAGCCGTCATCTTGACTTTTGGGACCATCCCCTGCAGACATCCCTGAACACAGCCATTAATGGTGACATCCCCTTCCCGCCTCTCCCTGCCTCCCCGTCAAGGCAGCATACAATACAAACTGGAACTGCTCCATTAATCATAACGGTTGTGCTACTTACAAAACTCTCGAATTCTACGGCCATCTCTAAGGCGCTGGGCTGGAGGCAGGCTGACAGCACGGCCCAGCCTCTTTATAGATGTCCAGGACTACCCTGAGCATCTTCCCTGCAGCAGCCCTGCCCACACCCATCAGGGCACGCTGAGTCAGGCCTCCCCAGGAGGGTGACACCAACCCTGCAGCCGTGACCTGATGCCCACAAGGCAGCTTCACCGGCTCTGCCGGCTTCTGGTGGAGAAAAACCAAAGGTTGGGCAATCAAGGAAACTTCAGATCAGGGAAGTGCAGGGTGGAACCAGGTGGGCCAGTCCTGCAAAAAGAGACAGGGCAGAAGCTGCTGCAGGGCACTCTTTTAGTCTGGTGTGGAAAGAGCAGTAGATTCTTAACAGGGTAGTTTGGTTGTGGTTTCCCCCCCCTGCCAGGCTAGGAAAAGAGTTTGACTCAGAAAACGGGTTTTTCTGCTTCCAGAGCCAATGGGATTTGATTGTCCTTGGAATTTAGGGATCTTCTTTTTTTCCCTTCTGCGCTACAGTTTTAGGGATGTTGGGTAGACTGTAGAACACCCCCCACCCCCGCTCCCAGATTGTGGATTGAAGCTGAAGCCATTGAAAGCCTCAACCCTTTTGGGGATGCTTCATGTGAAAAGGGTGAGGCTTTGATCTTATAGTTTAAGGCATCATTTTGACTTTTATGACCCTCACCTAGTAGATGGCACTAGCTTGAAGGGAGAATTTATCATTATGCTAATGGAAAGGAGTAGGTAGAAGGATTAGATCCAAGCCATTTCAGGAGAGACCTTTTTAAAATTACCAGCAGTGGTGGGTTGCTACCAGTTCGGCCTAGAGAGGTCGGGAGGTTCTACCCACCTGCCCCGACGTCATCATAGATGATCTGCGCACACTCAGAAGGTTCACATGCATGTCACGTGTGTTCACAGTTTTGAACTGGTGGTTGAAACCCACCACAGGTTGCACAAACAGCCTTGTGAAAATATCTCTTTGAAATATGAGGGCTATCTTCAGCAGAAGAACATCCCTCCTACCCTGATTCTATAGTAGACCAAATTCCTACATGATTTGAGTGCATTTGTGAAACAATGAAATGCAAATAATTGCTTAGTTCAGAGATATGGTTCAGTAGTGTTCCTAGTCAAGCCTTTGTCATTTGCTAGTTTATTAGGGTTTGAATGCCTTCCAGCAGAAAGAGACATTAACCAGGGTAGAAATATCTCTTATGATCACTGATGTTTGTCTTTAAAGACTCATCATAAATTAGTTGCATGTGCAACACAGCATTCATCATACATGGTTGTTGGAGATTTGAGTGGACCTCCCCTCTAACCATAAACCTCTCTGGTCAGTCCCAGTGGGCAAATGGGCTTTTCTGACTAAGGGAGCACAATTCTGAGGTTTCCAGAAAAGTAGACAATTTTTATATTACAGCAGTTGCTCTTTGTACTTGCTGGATCTGGACAAACTCTAGTTATTCTATTGCTGCTATAAAGAGGATTATTTATGTTGAGTATTTTTTAATCTAAATGTGCTTTTGAGTTGTACATGAATAAAATCAGTAACTTGGTTATGAATTCAGTGAGTATTTTCAAGTCAGCTATCTTTCCTCTTGAGGCTATTTATCAATGGAATTTTAAAAAAATACTATCAGAAAGTAAGTGATGGAGGTGGTTCTTATTTTATTTAGTGTATGGCAATGCTACGTTAGCCAGGAGACTACAGTGCTAATGCAGAGCAGTAGTTTGATTGCCTGTTTACTACCCCTGTTTGGTTCACTCTCTTGTGCTTCCCAAGGTGTGCCAAAGGAAGGCAAGCCAGCTTTGCATCACACACAAAAACAAATGACTTTCCTGCAGTGTTATCCAAGGCTCTCTCCCTCCACCAGAGCCATTTTACAAACAGGCATTGCAACCAGGAAGGTTCAGCATTGGCAGGATTCTAACCGCATGAAGCGCCAGCTCGTCTCCCTATTAAGTGGTACCTATTTGTCTACTTGTATAGAACATTCTTTTGAACTGCTAGGTTGGCAGAATAGGAGCTCAGCCTGCTATGACTTCCTAGGACCCGAATCACTGGAGCAAAGACCATGTCCAGCATCATTAAGCCACTTGGCCATCCTGCCTCATGGAGATAGTTACAGCCTTCTTTAACTTGACACTTCCAAATCTAAAGATTCTACAAATCTAAAGATTCTATATTAATTGATAGATGAGTAGTTTTTAATTTGGCTCTTTAGGATGTGTATTGTTCGTTTCCAGAATTCCCAATTGGGATTGGGGAATTCTGGGAATGGAACTATTTGCATCTTAAAATTGCCATAAAAAACACTGTTATAGAATAGATATAACCAACAATTTGTAAAAGATAATCCCTATACATACACCTAGGAGAAGACAAGAATTAAACCTGACCTTGCAGAGACTGCATAACCAACTACCTACAACCTGCCTTGGGAACTGGGGGTTACTTATCTTTAAATTTCAGATGGCAAAAAAATAAGGCTTGCATTGCTTGAACAAGAGGTTTTATTGAAAACATTGCTTAATTTTATTTTTCTCAAGTGTCTGATTGATTGATTCATTGATTAATTTACTGGAGCTTTGTAGATTACTCCAGTTCAGCAGAACTCTAGGTGTCCTAGTAGAGGGAGAAAAAAGGAGATCTCTACCAGTGCTTGTCTTTTGACACCCCACCCCCTTTAATACTGGATGTAGGAAAGGTTCACATCTCCTGTAATCTCGAATATGTTGATCTGTGGGAAATGGATGTAACGATGGGTATAGCTGAAGAAGTACTCATCATTGGCATAAACAATGAATCGATCCTTTCCACAGCGGATTGAGAGCTGGAAAGAGAGGAAGGATGTTAGCACAGCTGAACCAACACATCTGATCATCTCCAATCCTCCAGGGAGGAGGATGCATAATCCATACCATCCACAGTTGCATAAAAATCAAAAAGCAACCCCCCCCCCATACATAAGGGGTGGGGCTTCAATCTGGGAGTTGTAGCTCCAACATTTTTTTAAAACTCTCTGGAGAAGCAATTCCATTCTTCTCCACTAGAGGGTATTTATCCTACCAGCCTTCCAGAGATTCATTTTAAATTCCTCAAGGCTGTGCTAGCTGTAAATTATGGAAGATGGAATCTTACACATCTTTAAGGCACCATGTTTAATTTTCTCACCACTCTCCATTGCCTGCCTATTTGCTTTACCACTAGCCAAATAGCCAAGCTTTTTGTTGGAATCTGGGTAAAATAGGGGCAAGACATCCATTGCATAGCTAGATTAATTTTTTTGACCATCTTTGTATAGAGATACCTCCCTGCTGGAATCAAAGCCAACTCACTTCAAACCACTGCCCATATTTGAAAGGGTTAAAGGGCACATCCCGTTCCTCAGGTCCCCAGGAGCCTTTCTGGAAGCTGTTGCGCACCACAGCTCTCTCATCCAGGCGTGGATTAATGTGCAGTGCAATATCTGGGCCAGCCACAAAATCGATTGCAAACCTTGGGAAGAGAAAAAAAGCAGGCAATGAAGAGTAGGCTTTTGAAATTTCTCAATTTCTCCCCTCCATCCACACACTAGCAGCCTACCACATGTTTCAGTGGGTAAAGGCTAAGGGGAAAAACACTTTTTTTCAAATTTAATTTATTGGTAAACTGCTGCAGAATATGGAGGTCCTGTCACAATCAAAGCCAACCCTTGGTGGGTTATAATTGAGGAAAACAACAACTAGAAAAAGAAAGCCGTATTCAGTTGTAGTCTAAATAACATTCTTTTGATGAAAGCAGACCCCTACTTAATGATGGTTCAGGTCCTAATCGGTCTCTAAGGCCACCTCCTAAATCAGAGGTTGACAACAATTCTGTTTCTTGACCTGAATCCCCAAAAGCATGCAAAAAAAAAAAAAAAAAAAGACCTGCAAGCGTTCTGTGGAACGAAGCCTCGTATTATAAAGGTCATCTTGGGCTTCAGACCTCCAGAGATGCTGTCCTTGAAGGGCACCATCTGAAATAGGCAAAAATCCAGGTTACATTTAATGCCCCTGCCCTCCCAATCTAATCATGTGGCTCTTGGGCCTGATAGCTGGTGGTGAAGCTAGTTGCAGTTCAATTGGTCTTGGGCTGCCAAAAGTGAAGAGGGCAGATTGTGAGATCTTGTCTCGGGGACTTTTTCTGATTCTGTGGTGGCTACAAGCATCTCTAATTAGGCAAGTAATATTTGGCTTCAAAATTAAGACATGTTCAAACGGGTTTATTTGCTCAGCAAGTTATCCATAGGGTGTCAAAATAGTCAAGGTGGCAGCCTGGGCAGTGCCATCCAAGGCCAGCCTATTGTTTTATGTGCAATAAACACCAACAATTCATGGGATTGTGATGGGGCCAGCATGGCTGCTGAGTTATTTTGATCACATGCTGTGAAAGCCCCTGATTTACTGTGTCACAATTGGGTTGAATTATCGATCTTGGTTTCAAGAGCTTGTTCTCTGCATTATGCTAACTTCAAGCCACAAAAACCTAAAATAATTTAATAGATGATTCCAGCCACTTGGATCAAGTTCTGGTGCTCTATTTCACACCCATCTGCAGATAGGACTGTGTGTATCTTCTCTGATGTTTCTCACCATGTAACACCACATGATTAGCAAGTTTAGGTATTATTTGCTTGTTTTTCAGAGGGATTGGTTGTTTATGATGCAACATGCAGGTCTGTCTGTCTACTTTGGTCCACATTGGCTCATCAGCCTTCTTCAATCCCAGCTTCTCTAACTGCTTATTCAACTAGAGCAGTGATGGCGAACCTTTTAGATACCAAGTGCCCAAACTTCATGGGCGTGCATGCCGAAACTGAAAGGTACTCCTGTGTGCATGAGCAGCAGAGACCCGAAGACCAGCTGGCAGGCGGGAGGCGGGGCATCCCAACACTGGCAGCATGGTAAGAGGTAAGATCTTTTTCTTTCGTGAGCTTCTGTTTCTGTTTGCAGGGAAACAAAAGCTCACGGAAGAAACACCACAGAGATCTGACCTGGGGCGACAGTGTGCATGCCAGTAGAGAGGGCTCTGTGTGCCACCTCTGCCATGTGTGCCATAGGTTCACCATCACGGAACTAGAGGTTTTCTGAGTCATAGGAGGAGGCAGCTTTAACATGGGAGAAAGGACTAATGTTAGTCCCCTCCTTAAACTTAAAGAAGCCATTTTCCCCTTCAATATTTCATTCACTGTTCCTTTTTTCGTGTGATTTTAGAAGCTTGGTGAACCAAACCAAGCATTAAGTACTTGTCAGATTACTTAGTAAAATTTCCAGTTTCACATTGTTCACTGTGAGTATGATCTAAGCCAAATACCAGGAAGCACAAGGCTCCTTGACTTGCACACAGATAAACTCCCCACCTCCTGGTTTCTGTCCCATCCTGCAAATTCAGGGTAAAGTAAGAGACAAGCTAGGTTAGCATGTCTCTCAATACTTACTGGGTGGAAGATTGCAGGAGCACACAGCATCTGTTGGGAAACAAATCCAAAGAGACTGTTAACAATTCCATGTTTTTCTTCTAAAATCGTCAGCTGTTTTACATTCTTTGAATCTCCCAGCATAGTGGACAATGTAAGTGTGGTTTAAGGATTCTGGGAAATGGGCAAAACTTTTCCATTTCCACTTGCTTAGCACCAGCCCAGTGTTCAGGGGTTCATGTTGGCTGAAAACTCTTATGTGCAGCAGTCTTAATAAGGAGGCAGGGAGGCTTCATAGATGTTGCCCTCAGTTACAAAAGGTTAGAGAAGAACAACTTGCTCATTGGTGCTTTGCTTCCTCCTAGCAAAATTATTTTTCTTTATTCATCCAATTTCTATAGTTGCCCATCTGAACCAAGTAACTCTAGGCGGCTTACAATTCTAAAGTTATAAAACAAAACAATTGAAAAATTATTAAAACAATTTAATCAATTCATATAGGTGGCCATCTTGGAACTGCAACATTGGATGGTAGACATAGAAAGTTCAGTCAGGTTGTGGGCCCTGTATTGACTACCCTCAATCATCCCCAGAGCATGGTCTAGATTATCTGATTTGAATCAGTAGATTTGCTTGTAACACTGGCTTTCCATTAATTGAAGGAATTATCTAAGGATAGAGGAGTTCTGAATTTCAGGCTGAAGGAATTTGACCACTTTAACGGGGTTGCATTTAAGAGAGAAAGTTCTCTTCTGCAATTAGGAAAATGGAAATTGATCTCAAGGCAAAGGGAGTTGACACCAGAGTGGCTGCAATATACGGTACTTTAACGTTTGATTGCTCTGTTGTGACTGGCATTTTTACTTTTTTGACTTCTAGCTCTGTATATCCCTGCCCCTTATTTTTCCTTCTGAGTACTTACAAGATGATTTTCTGGTGTCCCATCTCCAGCTTTCTGCATCATGCACTAAAGAATACAAAGACAACAGTGGCTAAGTTTGTGTGGCACATTCACCCAGAACAGCTGAAGCATTTATGAATTCCTTTATATCACTTGCTCAACTTGGTTAATTTTAACCTGGATTGATTTGAAGTGATAGCTTAGCCTGTTGCGAATCACACTATTGTGTGAATGGAGGAAATGATAAAATGTGTTATGGTAACCTTGCGATGCTCAAGTGTGTCAGGAATTGTAATGCTATAGAGACACACAAACACAAAACAGCAATTGATCTAGGCTCTTGAGACACAATTTGGAATGGTCACTTTCATTATGCAAAATCATAGAAAGGGATTGGCACCAAACCAAAAATTGCATTGTGGCCATGGCCTGACCATATTTTCTTAATGTTTCACAGAAGGCTATCTGTGTCTTAGTCTTGCTTTTCAGTGAAAAAAGTACATGTGACAGACTTTTAATCTGAGACAGATTAAATTTCAAATGTTCAATTCCAAAAAGAGACATCAAGAATCAGGAAATGCCGACTTACAGTATTGATACTCAACACTTACCACTTTCTCATTCTTTGGTCTTTCTATCACGACCAGAGACTGCAGCTCCAGATCTCCATCAATGCTCACAACCTTCACACATTGTGGTGGCATTCTGTGCTTGTAGCTGAAGAAAGGGTTCTTATTCACCAGGATCTGTCAGAGGGCAAAACCAAAGGGATAAAGTCTCATTGGGAGACTTGCCACCACAGTTCTCCCCCAAGCCACCACAGGTTTTTGCCTCCCCAGTCCCCTGGAGTGGCAAAGAAAAAGAATGACCCATTTTTCAGATGGTGGAAATGGAGCATTGCAATCCTTTTAGGGCACCAGATCAGACAAGTAAAAGAATAAGAGTTGGAAGGGACCTTGAAGGTCTTCTAGTCTAGCCTCCTGCTCAACCAGGAAACCCTATACCATTTCAGACAAATGGTTGTCCACCCTCTTCTTTAAAAACTCTAGTATTGGACCACCCACAACTACAGGAGACAAGTCGTTCCACTGATTAATTGTTCTAACTATCAGGACATTTCTCCTTAGTTCTAGGTTGCTTCTCTCCTTGATTAGTTTCCATCCATTGTTTCTTGTTCTGCCTTCAGGTGCTTTGAAGAAGAGGTTGACCCCCTCTTCTTTGTGGCAGATATTGGAAGACTGCTATCATGTCACTCCTAGTTCTTTTCTCTACACTGGACATACCCAATAAGTGGGAGGGGAAAAAGACCATATAGTAGTGAAATCATTTTTTAAAACTAGAGATAAGTTATAAAGTTCAGCTTCCAAGGTGGGCAGGATAGTTATAGACAGTCAGAAAAGTAAAAATGTGAACTGTAAAAAAGGGCAAGAACTTTGATTGTTCATTTTCAATCCCCATATTGACAAGCAGTTGGGTGATCAATAGGGTAAGAGGCTCAGAAGATATTTTCATACTTGAGAGATAGAATAGAATAGATAGAATAACAGAGTTGGAAGGGACCTTGGAGGTCTTCTAGTCCAACCCCCTGCCTAGGCAGGAAACCCTAAACCACTTCAGACGAATGGTTATCCAATGTCTTCTTAAAAACTTCCAGTGTTGCAGCATTCAGAACTTCTGGTGGCAAGTAGTTCCACTGATTAATTGTTCTCACTGTCAGGAAATTTCTCCTTAGTTCTAGGTGGCTTCTCTCCTTGATTAGTTTCCACCCATTGCTTCTTGTCCTGCCCTCAGCTGCCTTGGAGAATAACTTGAACTCCCTTTTCTTTGGGGCAACCCCTGAGATAGTGGAAGACTGCTATCCTGTCTCCCCTAGTCCTTCTTTCTATTAAACTAGACATACCCAGTTCCAGCAACCGTTCCTCATATGTTTTAGCCTCCAGTCCCCTCATCCTCTTTGTTGCTCTTCTCTGCACTCTTTCTAGAGTCTCCACATGTTTTTTACATCGTGGCAACCAAAACTGAATGGAGTATTCCAAGTCTGGAATGCCGCATTCACACAACCTGTCACAGTTGTAAAGTGAATCACTGCGGTTGTTAAGTTAGTAACCCGGTTGTTAAGGGAACCGGGCTTCCCCATTGACTTTGCTTGTCAGAAGGTCACAAAAGGGGGATCCCGTGACCCCGAGGGGACACTGCAACCGTCCTAAATACACGCCAGGTGCCGAGCGTCCGAATTTTGATCATGTGACCTTAAGGGATGCTGCAACGGTCGTAAGTGTGAAAAATGGTCATAAGACACTTTTCCCCCAGTGCTGGTGTAATTTGTTTCACTGGTCACTAAACGAACTGTTGTAAGTCGAGGACTACCCGTACGAGGGATTTAGCCCTGAACGTATGCCTCATTTCCCCCTTCCTCCGCAGGAGCAAACTGCAAACTCGCACTGCTAATGTTGCTCATTTCAGTTTCAAATGTGGCAACGACACAAATTCAGCCTCAGGGTGAATGAATGAATGAATGCAGGTTAAACTAATTATGATCCATTTTTGGAAGAAAAAAAATAAAATCTACATCTGATCTGCGGCAATATCAACCGTTGAAGAAACATATATTTATTTTTCACACAAAAAGGTGAAGGGAAGAGACTTCCTGGCAACACAATCACATTTTTTTGGGGGGAGCTGTTTAACAATACCTTCCATGCTTTCCCCCTTTGTTTTCTTCCATGTATTACTTTTCTTCCTAATTACTATCATCATTAATTTTGTGGCTGCTCATTTTTTGCCGTCCGACACATTTTTTGTTTTTCTTCTTCTGTCGATTAACCTGTGGTAAAAACATACTGCCGAAGTAATAACATGCCCTGTAGATTGCTGGCAGTGCCAATAACTAAATAAATAAGTATACACATACACACACGCACACACACACTAAAAAGCAGCACAAAAAGCATTCAATTAGCCAAATGCTGCTTCTCCACAGACAAAATGTTATTGCAGATTTAGGTAGGTATTGTAGCCGGACAATAAGACGGAATGAGATACGTATCATTTCCTCCGGGAGAGGGGAGGAGACTATCTACAGGTAGCCTGCGACTTACGACCAGTCCCTTAGCGACCATTTGAAGTTATGAGGGACCTACTTATCTGTGGGCTACATATGGCCTGGACCATAAGGGGTGAAATCCACCAGGTTCTGGAGAACCGGTAGCAGAAATTTTGAGTAATTCAGAGAACCAGCAAATGCCATCTCTGGCTGGTCCCAGAGTAGGGTGGGAATGGAGATTTTGCAATATCCTTCTCCTGCCACGCCCACCATGCCCACCAAGCCACGCCCACAGAACCGGTAGTAAAAAAAATTGAATTTCACCATTGGCCTGAACTCAAAGTTCTGACAGCCAGGCCCAACCAGGTCGCGTGACTGCTGAAGAGGCGCTTGGCAACCATTCTGCATTCATGGCTGTTTGCAGTGTCCTGCGGCCATGAAACCCTGCTTTATGGTAGAGTTGCCAAATGCTGGCGTTTCTTTTTTGTTTTTGGCAACAAAACCATAGTGAGCTCAGAGGTCTTCTACTCCAACTCTTTGCTCAAGGCAGGAGATCGTATAGCAT
>JANHFT010004906.1:52582-65778 GCA_032467955.1 Pseudoxenodon macrops
TGCTTTACAGCCCTCTCTAAGCAGTTTACAGAGTCAGCCTATTGCCCCCAACAATCTGGGTCCTCATTTTACCCACCGCGGAAAAATGGAAGGCTGAGTCAATCTTGATCCTGGTGAGATTTGAACTGCCAGATTGCAGGCAACCGGCAATAGCAGAAGTAGCCTGCAGTACTGCACTCTAACCATTGCACCGCCAGAGCTCTTATAGGAAAATAAGAAGGATTCTTGGTTCAGCTTCTGCCTTGTATCATTGAGCACTGATGTATTCAATATGTCTTAATGTTGTTTATGGAACTGTGCAAAAATATAGCTAATCTAAGAGTGCAATTATTTGTTTACCGTGAAAGAGGAATTCCCATTGGTTTAGTGGGGAAAACAGACAAAAGACACGGGATTATGATATGCACGCATACCAGAGATGGGTTCCTACCAGTTCTAACCGGTTCTTTAGAACTGGTAGTAACTTGGTGATGACGTCACAGAGCTGGTTCCTTCGATGTCTCTGTGGCCATTTTAGATTTTGCTCCTGCACATAAGCTATTTTTTATTGCGGTGTGCTTTGCGTGTACAAGGCACAATCCTGAGTGAACCGGCAGCAAAACAACCCACAACCCACCCCTGATGCATACATGTACATTTAGCTCTGGACGTCAGTCAAAAACTACAACATCAGTTCAAAAAATCTTGCTGCCTGTGGATTGTGGGATCTGGCAAATATGGATGAGAACTCTTTGGGGAAATGTGAATGCTCCCATGATTCCACTTGCCTCTTGCTGCTTCACTATGATACTTAATAAGCAGCTTGAGGACTTGCTTGAACAAACAACCTGAAGTGGCAATAGATGGCTTAAATTATAAAATTTCAAGAAGTTCATAAATTCCTCATAGTTCTGAAGAGTTCTTTTCAGACTTGTGTTTTGAAACTTCATTGGCCTTGAAACAGAAAGAATTATCATATTCATTATAGTCTGCATATTCTACGATCCTTTATCCATGAGCTTAAGAATAACTTTAATGCATATTTATAAAAAGTTAACATTCTAGAGATAATAAATAGAACTTGTGTTATTCTGTTTTCCACAGAGCATTCTGAAGAAAATGACAGATAATGAACAAATATATATTTCAGCTTCTCATAAATGCTTTCATATCTGAACATAATGTTTTGTTGCCGAAATCTCATTCCTCTGTTTCTTGAAAGAAAGAAAAAGATACAACTGTCTCGAAGTCACACAATAAAAAGGGAAAAACAACTCACACCATTAATTTATGGGTTGCTTTACAAAAAATCAGTACACACAACTAGTGGCTTTTGGGTAGGCTGTGAACATGGAAGCCATTTTAATTGGGGTCGCTTTGATTTGAGTTGACTATTTTAACTTATGCTAAAGACGGAAATCCATTGGGATGAATAAATATCAAAACAAAATGCATTCCAAAATACAAGACCCAATGGATTTTTTAAAGTGCATAAACAATCCAGAAGTTTATCTGAGTCATTTTTTGAAGTTTAATATATTCTTAGAAAATGTTGGCTAACTTTTAAATTTAAAATTATTTGTACCAATTATCAGAGCTTTGTAATGCTACCCTGAAGGGAAATACTGAACTGAGACCTGTTTAGGATACATATATAATTAAAATGAATTAAAATGTGATTAGATGACATAGGTATTTAATCTTGGTAGTAGATTTATAATTTTTGAAAAAAGGCAACAGAAAACTGGATCACAAACTCATTGCATATATTGAAGATTATCGGACTATAATATTTGTTAAAGAATATGGTTTTACCTCATGACATAAAAGGAAAATATAAAAACAAAGCACATAATCTAAAACATGATGAACCAATCACAATAGACATTATGCTCCAAATCCTATATTACAATACAAAACTAAGATTTGGAGTATAATATATATTGTGATTGGTTCATCTGAAAATTTACTCTTGGCGAATAGATTTTAAAATTGCAATTATAGTTTACTGAGCAATTAAATTAGCTTAATATTAACATAAGATTATTTCAATGGGCAAGGAGGCTAATAGCAAATTGATTCTAGAACCAGTAGTTTAAACTCACCATGTGTTTAGAATAATGGCTGTATTGAGATATCCTACAAATCACAACGGCTTGTTTCACATTTCACGATAAATCAAATTACAAATGGCTTGTTTCACATTTCATGATAAATCAAAAGCAAAACTATGATTTAACACAATGTGTGACCCTTTGGGAGTTGTATATTATAGTTTAGTGGTTCCATTTAAAAAAAAGTAAGAATAGAAATCCCCAGCTTTGCATCCCACCTACTATAATTGCTACTGTTGGTTGATGGTTCTGGTATTTTTCATTTACAATAAATAGAACTGGAGGAATCATTCTGGAAAAACAGGAAAATATCTCATTGTACAGAGAAAATATGGTCCTTGAAAGTTTAACAACTATGAGAATTAGCATCAGATAACATGGCTTTAGAAGTATAACTCTAAGAGACAAGAAAGTGAAACAATCTTTACTTTTCCAGAAGCTACCATACACTGGGCTATCAAGCACAGTCTGTGAGAGAAATAATATTAAAAATAGAAATAAGTGTTTGAGGTGTCCTCTTGATTGAAATGTCTAAAGAATTCATGTTATCAAAAACTACCGTAGTTTATCACACAGATGTTGAATGATATTCCCTATGGAATACTTGTGATTATATATTGAAATGAAGACAAAACTATGCTCAGGGCAGAATGCAGAATTATCTTTCCCTACCTGATAATTTCTCTCCATCTACATTTTTTTGAGCAGAATGTAATGAAATTCTGATTTCACATGAGAAAATATCAAAACAGGCACTCGGGGCAAATATAGGATCTTTGTAAAGTCTAGTATAGCTTTTTAAACTCAATATGGAATCTATCAGGCTGAAAGTGCAAGTGAGAGAAAAATTAGGGAAATTGAGAGGTGAAGAAGGGAATATCATATTGGAAGGGGAAAATCGATGTCATGCAAGACATTCATGGAGAAATTGGGATTTGAATGTCATTATAAGAATGATTTCTGAGTTTTAAACACGTAGGCAAGGTGATCCATGAAGGCTGCTAGTATATTTTAATATTTGCATTGAAGATCTTAAGCCCTTCACAGTTGACTTCTCCTAGTTCAGATTTTCCAAAATACATTCAGCAATCTCTATATATTCAGTCAGATATTATTATACCTATCAGGGGTGGGTTTTAATTTACCTCATCTCCGGTTCGCTGTCTCTCGCACCACGTGGGCACGCCTCGTGGGCGCGCGCATACGGAGTAGAAAAAAATTCCCAAAAAAAAGGGCTGAAAACAAGATGGCGACGCATGCGCAGTGCCGGAAACTCAGCTTCTGCACATGCACAGAAGAAGAAAAACCAATTTTTTTTAAATTTCCCCAAAAGAAATTCACAAAAAAAGATGGTGGCATCCATGGACAAGAACCGGCTCCGTGACGTTACTAGCAGCTTACTAACTACTCGGTAGAACCGGCCCGAACCGGTAGGAACCCTTCTCTGGTACCTATCCAATAACCAATTCCAGTAACTTTGGTCAGTATCTCTTCTTACTCTTGTTTACAATGAAACAGAAATCTTCTAAGTACTTCTAAGCATGTGCAAATTTCCTAATGTAAATGTCATGACCCACTCCTAATTCTTTCTTTCCTGCCTCCCCCCCCCAAAGCACAGAAGACAGACTATAATAGAAATGTCATGGCAGATAGAACAATTAATCAGCGGAACAACTTGCCTCTAGAAGTTGTGAATGCTCCAACACTGGAAGTTTTAAAGAGATTGGACAACTATTTCTCTGAAATGGTATTAGGGTTTCCTGCTGGAGCAGGGAATTTATTTAATTTATTTATTTAATTTGTCAAACATGTACTAGATAACAGGTATAAGTATAGACATGTACATATACAAGAAATGAGTATAAGTAAATGGGGACAGTAGGACAGGCACGATGGTGCGCTTATGCACACTCCCTTTTACGGACCTCTTAGAACCTTACAGACCTCTTAGAGTGAGGTCCACGTTGGACTAGTTGGACCTCCAAGGTCCCTTCCAACTCTGTTATTCTATTAACTTATTCCCTTTTCCAGTTTATGTCTGCATATTTATATTGAATTATAAGGGGGTTGAAAGGAGCTTTGCAGGTAAGTTGAAATGCTCCAAGTTGCACATCATGACAATTTTGTTTGATGGCATCCTAACAAGGGGAAGAAGTACAGGAATACTCAGGTTACTTGGATACCCAGGTCAGTATCAGGATTCAGGTTCATGCCCCTCAGGTTCTCATGAACTGGCTAGGTAATATCCTGGTCCAGAATGTATCTTAATTAACCTTTATTCCAACTGTAAACTGGCCCCTATTTTCATGAATACAGATACATTTACATCTAGTCAATCTTAGCTGGATGAATAGAGTTAAAAAGCTTTGTCCCCTTCTGTGATTGGTTGTTCCTACTGACGACTTTTCTGAAAATATTCTGTGTCTGCATACTAAGTTTGTGTAGCTTTCGTGGTTCATTCCATGCTGGTGTGATCCCAGTATATCACCTCTGTTTCAGGGGTGGGTTCTAATTTTTTTTTTAACTACCGGTTCTGTGGGAGTGGCTTATTTTGTGGGAGTGGTTTGATGGTCATGTGACTGAGTGGGCGTGGCAGATTAACCTGCTTTCTCTAAACATTCAGAGAGACCCAGTTTGCAGAAAATAATTATTTTAAAATGTTTATGAATGGAAGGTACAAGGAGGAATTAGAGATTCTGATTCTATTTAATATATTAACTTTTTCAGAAGTTAATTTTGGATCAATATTACATTCGCTGTACCTTGTAATATTATCTGGAAAAAACAACAACAGCATAGACATACGTTTTTCCCCCAAAATATGTTAACAGTGGAATGTATTATGGAGGTGGTGAAAGTTATGACAGACTGCAATGCTAATATGGTATCATTGGGGTCAAGAATGATATTGTCCACTCGTTAGCTGTTTTTTCCTTTTCTAGTCTTCCAATATTTTGCATAACCTTAACCCTCCAAAAGGAATAGTAGTTTGAATGCTTGTAAGTAGGACTATATGCTTTGTTATTTTTGTGTGTGCTATAATGCAGATCTTAACTGAATTTAAGGAGGCTTTGTGCATGCACAGAGGGTAATCCTGTTATGTAATTTCAACCCAGAGGACCGGTTCGGGGGCGTGGCCAGGCACCCGTTGCTACCAGTTTAGTGAGCAGGGGCAAATGTCCTCTAACGGTTCTATAGAACCGGTCCAACCCGGCAGCAACCCACCTCTGCTCTGTTTCATACTGAGAACTTCTTTTAGTCCCTTCACATCTGTAAAATCATGAAAAATGTTAAGATGTCTTCCTGTAAGTATTCAATTTCATAAAGTCGTGATTTTATATTCAAGGATGCACAATGTACAATCCCTTTGTTGTTAGCTTTTAAAGATTTGAAAGAGAGGTCTTGTAATGAGCTATTTTAGATTACTATCATTCATTGTACTTTCATATACCTTTCTATTCAAAGTAAAGCAAACTTACTGGGGAATTTAAAGTCCATGCATCTTTAAGTTGCTAAGGTGGAAATAATACTAATCTAAAATAACACCATTCTTGCCAAAGGATTAGCACCACCTATCTCTCATTACAGTTTACTAATTTCTTAAATATTTCATTTTTGCTGCATTCAACATACTTTTATGTTTCTCTCAGCTTTCTCATCCTTCATTTCGATATAATAAACGTGATTAGAAATAAGCACTCCATCTTTTTAAAGTTTTTGGCAACTATGAGGTAGCTGTTTAAGAATGTACCCTGTTTCCTTGAAAACAAGACCTGCCTGGATAATAAGCCCAATCAGGCTTTTGAGCGTATGCACTAAAATAAACCGTCCCCCAAAAATAAGCCCTCCACAAAACACAACAGCAGCCATGAGGTGATCACACTCGCCACTTCCTGCATCTCAAAAATAATAAGACCTCCCCAAAAATAATACCAAGCGCTTATTTTGGGGGTCAAGAGAAAATAAGACCCTGTCTTATATTCGGGGAAACATGGTAACAAGCCAACAATTCCATGGCTATTTGGAGACACAGTCAGGAAAAGTACATTTTAGTACTCCAGCTTTTTCGATCAGAATTCTGGATCATGAGCAAAAAAATGCCGAAGCTCTTTATTTTCAAAGCACATTACAGCAGAATAACTTCATTTTAAACTTGCAGTGGGGAATTTGAGGTAAAAAGAACCTAATTACCTATTTGGATCTAGTCCAGAACATTGAGGTTAAGTTAACATTGCTTCTCTTGGAAGAAAGCCAGTGATATATTAATGACCAAAGTGCTGGGGTATTCAATTTCCTATTTTAGGGAAAAGGGGCAGCCAAGTCCCTTAGCACCACATTAGAGTATTGTTTGGATACTTACTGGGTAGGGTGAGGGGAAATCGGTGGAGTAAGAAGCCCAAGTGATTTCCTGGAGCAACTTGGCAGAATCTGAATATTACCTAAACACATATGAAGATTGAGATTGTGCCAAATCATTTTCTCATTGCTGAATTATGGAATATTAAAGCCTGTATGCCTATCCATATAAATGAGGTAATAGTGTGCAACAAATTCTCATTCTTGACAAATGTATCCTGTATTTTTATGTATACTGAGAGCATATGCACCAAAAACAAATTCCTTGTGTGTCCAATCACACTTGGCCAATAAAGAATTCTATTTTATTCATTCTATCTTGAGCTATAATAGTTTTGATTTCAATTCTGCATTTTGTACATTGATAACACCTTAGTTTTAAAACTCAAAATTGCTTTTTACATAGTTCAGAATCTATTTTCCTAACCTAAGATATTGGATGAACTGTCATAAGTTATGTTTGCATAATAAACTAGGCTATAATACAGTTGGCAAATTAATTATATGATGTATTAATGTGCACACATATTTCAATATTTTGGTATGGTTTGTTTTTGGCCGACTGAATATAATTGTGACTTGTCTGAACATACATAATTGGATAAATTCAATAAACTATAGTTTAGGCAAATTATGGAATCATGTGTCTGGTATAGTCAAAGGCAGAATGGTTCTGTAACTCTACTAACCCTCTTCCTGGCTTACCAAAAATAGGCAATATTGTTTTAGTTGGCAGATACATTTTTTTTAAATAGTCTTTGAGGATCACTAATGATCTGAGATGATATTGTAATAGGGTTTTTATTTTTGGCTTCAGGAGAACCTTTTTAAGTAACATGCTCTATTGAAGAGTTAACATGTTTCTTATTTTCTTTTTTAAAAACCTCATTAAGCGACTAAATGTTGGTGGTTTGTCATTGAATTTTTGGCAGTGCAATCTGGGTTAACTGTAAGACTCCTTTAAAAAAGATTTTAAGGCAACAGAACTATTGAAGACTGGAGATTTTCAATGATCCAGGTCATGGTTGTCCCAAAAGTGCTTTTTTAAAGAGGCAACTTGTTTTTCCTTGAAAACATTTCACTTCTCATCTGAGAAACCTCTTCAGTTCTTCAGAAGACTCTTTGGCCCAAGAAGCAAAACATTTGCAAGTAAAAACAAAGAAAGTTCAGTTGCCTCTTAAAAAAAGCACCTTTGCGATATTGAAACCTCTGGATAATCTGGTAGAGTGGAGTTTACCAATATTAGCATATTCATTCCATTAATATATTACTATCCTCCTTTTCTATTCAAAAGCACTCAAAATATACTTCCTGGAAAGGGAATTCCAGAAAGACATGTTTGATTGATTCCTCAGGCATTAGTTTATTGTCTTCTACAAAGTTTTATTTTGTATGAAAGAATCTAATCTAGGCTGATCTCAAAAAACAATAGTAAGAACAGCTAAGCAGGACTGTAGACTAGTCTTGCAAATAAAAAATACATCCTCCAAATGCAAGGAAGAATGACTTTCTCATTTATCATATATTATACAAAAGGCAAACTTAGATCAGTAAATAATGCTTTTTTAAGAGTTATACAGTAATGTTGGCAAACAGATGTATTACTACCGTATCATCAGCCAGGGTCCAATGTGAAGGTAACAGTTTAACTCTCAAATAAGTAGTCCCTAACTATATTTTTTATCATTTTTCCTTTTCCTTTTGTTTGGTTCTTTTTTCTTTCATAACTCATGTTTTTATATATTTTTGTATTTAAATAATAGGCTAAAACATTCTAAAAGAAACATATTTTGACATTTCAGATTGCTTGATTGGAGCTGGAAACCAGGGTTATAATTTCCATACTGAAACAGCTTACTTCAATGTCTTCTTGATTCAGTTCAGTGTTGATTGTGTCTTTTCAAGCATCTGAAGAGCCTCACATATCCTTGTTTTCTGAGTTAACAAACTGCATATCCCTCTGATATTTGAGGAAAAGGAGAGAGGCTCTTTTTTATTGCTGCCTTTGTAATGAGACCACTTGTGCAGCCCAACAAAGCCTCATGGGTCAATATAGTGAAAATATTAGAAATATTTTTAATTAATGCCATACAAAGGATGGATTCATATAATACACTTCACTTGGTTGCTGAATTAAGTCAGATTCTAAATTCACATAATACAATGAATCATAATATGAAACTGAGGTTGCACAACTCTGTTTGCCCCCCAAAAAATGTCAAAGTAAAAATAACCCATGTGACATGTTGTATGAAAGATTAAACACTGTGCTAGATCACATTCTGTTTTGTTTTTTTCTTGGATAAAGTTACGGTTTAGGCGTTAGGTGTGTTAAGCTTATACATTTCTGCTGAGGAACATCTTTCAAAGAGTTGCTGTGTTATCTGAATATACCTGATGCTGTTGGTGGGTTCTAGGAACATTGCAGTAGTCCTATATGAACTGCTGTTTGCCAGTGGCTAGTAGGACAGATGGGCTCATCCACATACTTCCAAGTCAGATTGTGGTAATGCAAGAGAATCAGATGCCATCTGTAGGTTTACCCACTCCTATTTCATATTAGATAATGGCATCCACATAGGATCACCTTATCATCTCTGTTATTAATACATCCCACAGTGAACCAACATGGGAAACCCATAAATTTTACCTATTATAAACTCACCTATTGGGGAGCTTTATATTAGTGTCAAAGCAGATTCTATAGCTATTAGAAATGTTTCCTTTAAAGACAAACTAAAGGCATATATTCCATGAAGTAATGTACACTTTAATTAGGCAGAGTTATGGACACTTTATGGCCATTTTATGTACACTAAGATTGTCTTAATATTAGTATTATTTTCACCATTTCTCATGTACAGTATATCTCTTCCCCAGAATCCCTTTTCAAAACATTTGGTTGGTATGGAATTTCCTAAAGTGTTTTTTTTTTAAAAGAAACGTTAAAATTTCAGAATTTTTTTATCACACATATACACGGGAAAAAATAGCCTTCCGTTGACCAAAATGATTAAGTTTCCATGATACCATGAGAAATATTTAAAATGCCAACACTAGTCGCCAGATAAAAATTAAAAAAACAAAAAAAACAATTCGGAAATCTCATCTTCCGGTCAAGAAGTTTTATTGTCCTAGAAAGAATTTTGATGAAAACTCCACCGAAGCTCCCGAAAGTGGTTGTCTCTTAGTCCGCCTGCTCAACTTCATAAGTTTACTTTAATGGAGATTGTAAAGAAGGACGGCATCTGGCGGTTCGCCGCTCTTTATCCTATCTACCCGTTCTCGTCCCGCCCGAGCTAGATCTACTGGCTTTCCGTTGTTACAACTCCGTAACATAAAAGTGATGGTGGATTCAACGTCTGTTTGGACTCCAGCGAAAGCCAAATATACTTCCGCCGATCTTGGATTTTATAGGGAAGGAGTGGTGGTGATGATGATGATAGTGATGATGGTGGTGGTAAGGAGCCACTTAGTCAAGAGCACATCCTCGATCTCCAAAACCACTGGCCCCTCGAGCAACGTTCAGTCCAAGGAAGCAGCCGGCAGAAGAATCGCATCAAGGAAAAGGCTGCAGCTGTGAATCAGCTGCTGTTGCCGCCGCCACCGCCGCTGTAAGGCAGGGGAGGAGTTTAAAGGGGATCAGGAAGCAACGGAGTGTCTAATACCTCTCCCCTGCTATGGCCGGCTAAAGAAAATCATCATAACCATAACAAGGGAGGGCGGGGAGAAAGCGGAGGGAGGGAGCGAGCGTGGAGGGAGCGGGAAGAGGGGGAGACTCACGCCTCCGTAGGAGCCCCCCGAGGACCCCCGACGCCATGGCTCTCGGCTCTCCTACCGCAGGCGAAGGCAAAGGGGCGGACGCACCAGTGAGCGGCTGGGCTAGACGGGCTCCGTTCTTCTCTCCGGAAAGAGGCGCTGCTTCCGCGCTCCGCCCCTTATACCCGGACAGCTAAAGCGCCGCCCCTCGGCCGCCCCCTCGTGGCCGAAATGGGAAAGGCGGGATTGGCGCGAGGGCCGCCGCAGACTTGCGTCAAGCGTGGCTGGCAAGGGAAGCTGCTGGGAGTTGTAGTCCCATCTCCAAAAAGCAAGTGGAGCAGGGACCCCGCCTTCTATCCCATGAACCTCAGCAATTTTAAGGTGTGGCTGGGGAACTCTGGAAATTATTTTATCTAAAAATGGCTTAAATCTAACCCAACACTGGAGGCTCCACGGAGGCCAAGAGGGTCTCCCCTCGTAGAAAAGGCCTTTACCCAAAAGTCAAGGGGAGCAGCCAGGGACACACAATCACACCCTCCCTGTTTGGAAGCATTTTTACCTTCTCCCCCTTGGCAAGAGTATCGGCAGCTCTCAGCCATTCCCAAGTCTGTGATTTCCAAAATCTTTTAAATGCTGGTGTTGAAGGAAGCCAATGTAGGATTAAATATATATATATATTTAAAGGTAGCATTTGGGTCACGGTTGTCCCAAAGGTGCTTTTTCTCAGGAGGCAACTGGAACTTCCTTGTTTTTTCTTTTTTGAAGACGTTTCGCTTCCCATCCAAGACAGGATATAGAGTTGGGGGGGGGTCAGGTCTACCCTGCCTGCCCCCTTCTACAAAAACTCCCCAAGGCGTTACCAGGTTCAGTTTGTACAACAATTTATTTTCCAAACAGCTTTATTAAATGTGCCAACTAGCACAGGCAGCACACATTGTATGAATGGGGGGGAAAACATATCACAGGTTACGATCGTTTTAAAATTCGATGTCTTCCAAACGCCACAGGGCTTCTCTTCCCAGCTGAGTTAGCTGCAGGCAGCCTCTAATTAAGCCTTTTTTTATTCTTGTTTTTTACAAAAAAAGAAATACCCAAAGGGACACCGGAGCTTTGCCAAACAAAACAAAACAAAAAAATCACACACAAGTAAGTTAACGGAGCAGTCTTCTCGGTCAGGAACACCGAAGAGCCATTAGGAAGCGTGTTGGGCGGTTGAGAAGCAGAGTTTCAGGGTGTAAGGATAGGGGCCATCTAGGAGAGAAAAAGCCAGGCGTATTTATGAGTCTCCTCAACTCTATTTGCTCGAAAATAAAAACAACGGTCATCATCCACAGAAAAGAAACACTTCTGTAGCTTTCCCCCAACATCTCCCACTGTCATCCGTTTTGGGCTGGAATAGTCAAGGAGGCAAGTAAACCTCCCCTAGTCAGATTTAAACTAAAAACACTCGAGGAGGCATTACTTGTACTTAGCGATTGTAAGTAATGCTCAACTTAGGCGCACAACTGAGCCTCAAATCTCTGTGGCTAAGCAAAGACAACTGAGTTTTGCTCCACTTTACGACCATTTTTTCCCACCGTTGTTAAGTGAAGCCCTGCCGCCGTGAAGTTAGTAACACGGCTGTGAGGTGAATCTGGGAGATGAGCTCCGCTTCTGTTCTGGACACTGAAGCTGAGTTCAGAATGTGCCAGTGGCTGCTTTTTCCTAACCGACCCCAAACCGATTAATTTGGCCAGGTCTCCAACGTGGTTAAAATCCGTTGGGTGCTTTTAAGACCTCCCAGCTTCCCTTCCACTAAAAGCAAACAGAGGAAGGGGGAAGAGGAGGGAGGAGGGAGACCCCCAAATCCGATTGCCATCCAGGCCTCCCCTTCTTCAGCATCTACAGAGCGCCAGAGGGGCTTACTTGGGTTTTTCATCTGATAATGGTTGAGGAAAGCCAGGGTCTCCAGCGCATCCCCTTTGGTTTCCCACTCCAGCAGTCCCGACGAGCTCCTTTCACCTGCGGGCGTTTCAAGCAAGATACGGGTTAAGCTGGAGCTGGTCCACCCTTCATTGGAACACAGGAGGGCAAACTCTCGAGGGGTGGACCGCCCTGACCCCACTCGGGGGGGTCCCGTATCCCTGGTTTCCAAGCAGCAGCCTCCCCCCCCCCCCCGAAGACCAATCTCTGCAGAGGGATACTTACTCTTCCCTGAAAACACCTTGACGGAAGCCGGTCTCTTCACCCCCAGCTCATCGCAAATCTGATGGGGGGGAAAATGCCACATAAGTGATCACACCAATTTTAGGGTTCTCCTCTTCAGTCAAATCTCATTCCCAGGGGCTCTTGCAGAGACACCACAGCCTTCCCGTACGGGTTTTACGTATATTTCTGTGCTGGGTTGAATATATATTGGTAGGAGCCCAAAGGAGAGAGGCTTTTAAGCATTCACTGACGGCAAAGTAGCTCATTTAAATGGTTGGGTCAGTGGAAAAATAGTGAACAAAAACACGGTTGTTTCTGGTCAAATGTTTGTTAGAACCACTTAACAAGCCTCTTCTTGTGATCGCTTCTGTCAAGAATAAGCATTAATCCGTTCTCCTCTTCTGAGGCCAAATAAAGAGCAGCTCTCCTGAGAGATTTGCCACGAGAGGAACCAGCAAAGGGGCCCAACTGGGTCCAATCTGGTTGCTACTTCTAGGCACACCAGAGCCCTCTGCTAGTATCATATCCAGATGTGAAAGCCTGGATTTTTTTCCTCTTTAGTATTACTGCTTTTTGGAATGTAAGCTACATTTGGGAGCAAGATGCTGTCTAAATCCATTAAAATCATCATCATGTCATAATTATTCTTCCTAAACCCTCAAAGGGCGGATGGGTGGTTAAGAAACACGAAAAAATAAAACAAACTGCTAAGAAGATTGACACGTAACAGAATGTTTTCTTAAGGGTCTCTGGGAGAGGAGGAGGAGGAGGAAGAAAGAAGGAGGAAGAAGAGAGGAGGAG
>JANHFT010004906.1:65878-76821 GCA_032467955.1 Pseudoxenodon macrops
CCCCCCCCCGCCCCCCATTAGGGCCAAGCAGGCTGAGGCTGCCCCGGGTCCCAATCCTGACCTCGTAGAAGTTATCTTCCGTCACTTCCAGAGGGGCGTTGAAGAAATGGAGCACGTTGCTGGGATGCTGGATGCGGTTCTTGGCGGCTTGTTCCGGGGTGGAGAAGCGATTGTTCCGGGAGCCGCTGAAATCTTTGTAGCTGCAGGAGCCGTCCTCCAGACCGTAAGACTGGCCAGGCATGATGGCCTGTTGCTTGGACACACTGCGGACAAAGCGAGACAGGCTTGCTCAGTCGCGTCCTCCCGGCTTTGACCCAGATTCCTCAAGAAGGCCTGGGAATAAGGCAGGTGGAACTCACCAGACATTCAACTTCTGATCAAACATGAAGTTATTGTTGAGGTGGGTGATGGCTCGGTCCACCGCGTAGCCGTCTGCCATCTCCACCATGGCTGCCCCAGGCTTGCTTTTCATGAACTTCACCTAAAAGGAAAGGATTCCTGGGCTCAAACCACCAGAGGTCAAAAGCAGGCGCCCCTCCACCCACCCAGCATGGGAACAAACGTTGTCTCCGTTTTAACAGGGATGGTTTCAGAAACAGTGGATCAAAAGCACCACCGGTCTCTGCATTCAAAACCACTTGCTTTGTGCATAGCCTCCCAATCACACAGGCAATCCTCAACTTATGACCATTCATTGGTTTGAAGTTACAACCGCACGGCAAAAAGTGACTTAGGGGGCTTTGTCATCCGACCTTTGTAGCATCCGTGGTCACGTGATCAAAATTTGGACGCTTTCAACCGACTCTTATTTATGATGGTCAGTGTCCTGGGGACACGCGATCCCATATCGCTAACTCAGCAACTGCAGTGACTCACCTAACAAGTTTACCAAGAAAAGTCGTAAAATGGGGCAAAAGCCAGTTAACGTCTTCTTAGCCACAAAACCTTTGGGGCCTAATTGGGGTTGTAATTCAAGGACTACCTGTGGTCTTCAGGCATCAGCCTCAGGCCTGGCTTGCCTTTCACAGCTGCTACTCCAAGCCCACACCTCAACCAACGCAATGTCACACCTGCCAGCGCCCTTTTAACTCAAACCTCATTCCGAAGAAGGGAAGGCGCCAGAGTCTCGGGAGCCCCAGTGCTTCCACTTCTCCCCCTGTTGGGATTTGGGATTTCCAGAGGCTGAAAGGAACTGCAAGAGTGCAGGAGGTTCCCAGCCTTTCCAGGAGTTCTCCTCCTTCCCCTCAGGAGACACCCGGGGAGCCTCTTGTGACCACCTCCAATTTCACCAGGTCCAAATCTTACACCTGGTTTGGGGAACTGGCCAATCTGGATGCGGCTCAAGACAAAGTGAGCAGGTAGGTAGGCATCCAGAGGGTACTTGGGGCTTTCCAAGCAAAAGGGAGGATCACAACAGGCCTTGCCCAAAGATCTCCGAAGCAAGCAAAAACTCTGTGTGTCTGTGTGGGTGTCTGTGAGTGAGAGGGGGGAGGGGGGAAGCTGGAACTCATCACCAACTAGGCCGTTCTGGGTCCATCAGAAGGTCCGACAACTTCAGACCAGCCGCTCACCTTCTCTACGTTTCCATACAGGCAGAAGACGTTGAAAACACGGTCGCAGTTCATCTTAGACTGATCTAGGCCATAGACCATCAAAACTGGGCTGTCGGCGTGGGGGCCGTACTCCGGAGGTGGTGGCGGAGGTGGGGGGTGCCCATACTGAGGTCCGTAGCGGCTGGGTCCTCTGTGGCGGCCCCCCACGGGCGGCCCCATCCGCCTTCCTTCGTAATGAGGAGGAGGAGGGCCATAGCCTTCATCATGGTAGTGGCCATGGTAGCCCCCGTGAGGTCCTCCTGGAGGAGGAAGCAAAAGTCAGCCAATGCCAGGGCAAAGCTGGAGGGCCACAGACAACGCTGCCCGTCCACCGACCCAGCCTCACCGTATTCCGCAGGATGATCCCCAAGGAGAGGAGGCTGCCTCTGGCGCTTGTTCGGATTCCCGCCTGGCTCCCCTGTCAAAAGCAGACCAACGTTAGAAACTTCTGGAAACAGCTCAGTTGCCTTGATTTCTGGGGCTGACCTCCATGATGGGAGACCTTGGTTAGGCCACAAAGCCGGCCTGAGGCATTCTCCATATTAAAAATTCCAGATTCCTTAGAATATGTCTCTTTTCTTTCCACCACGAGAGAAAGGGGGGGTGGGGGTTAAAAACAACACTTCCTTTTCAGGGGCACCCTGTACAACCCTCTCTCCTCCCAGTCCACCCAGTTAGGCGAGTGCCGGAAGAGGCCATTTGGGACAGATCCTCATACTACCTCGAAGTGATGTGTCTTCCGGACGTTTATTTAAGCAGCAAACCTGACAAACTAGAACTCTCTTGGGCGCCAAGCGTTGTTCTCAACCACCTATCTGGCCTAACAAAGGTTTTCCATCTTATCTTAAAGCCTCCCTCTCCCTTTCCTCCACAAAATGTAACTCTGTGGCAGGGAAGGCTTTAAAAAAATATAAAAGGATCGGCAGAAGTAAATTTCACCACCAATTCGAACATTAGGGCAGCAGAGAGGGGGTAGGGGAAAAAAAAAAAGAGGAAATGAAAGTCTTTGCCAGCCCACTCCCCACCTCTAGCAGAGCTAAAAGGATGAAAACAAGACCAAGAAGATGGCAAAGCAAAGCAAAAATTGTCCAGTTTAAACACAAATCGATATACAAAGACAGAAGAATTTAAAGCAAGTCATACAATTCTTTTTAAAAAAACAAAAAGTTAAAGAGTTTCGCAGTTTATTTCAATAGGCATTTACAAAGATTGAAAAAGGCTACTTACAGCAGGAGCTTACAGTACAATGTCCCTTGTCACACATATATTCTGCATTTCTCTTACCATTGGACGCTTCAACAGTGTAAGCACAGTTCTGAAAGATGGCGTCCCATCAAACAAACACTGCGACCCTGCGTTACATGGTTTCAGAGTCAAAGTCACGTCAAAAGGCACCAAACTGACACAATCAATTCTTTTTTTTAAAAAAAATTAAATGAAAAAGGGCTCACAGATTTTTGTTTGTTTTTGTCTTCAGATGGTATCAAGGAAAAAAAAGGACATGACAAAAGGTGTAAATGAGTGTCCCTTCCGTGTTGCGTCTCCTGATGTTTTTTTTGTTTTGTCATGTGCTGTTAACAGGTTTTTGGTGCTTCTGGCTGTGTAGGTCTCCCGTGTGCGTGTCTCTCTCCTCTGTTAATGGAGTGTGCCTTGGATCTCAAGTGCCCCTGAAGCGGAAGAGACCCCCCCAGTCTCTAGGGAACTGGGGGCTCTCGGGGACTTGGGTGTTTTTGTCTGGGGTTTGTCTGTCTCCGCTTGGCGCTGATAAAAATGTCGGCAGCTGAGGACTGCAAGAAAAGAGCAATAAAAGGCCCTCCCAAACCAAACCAAGTTGATATGGAGAGCATCTTATGTCTTGAAGGGTCTCGGGGATCTACTCCGTTCTCCGTAAGACCGTTGGTGCACTTTGTCTGAGACCCCTCTGGTGTTTTTTTCCTAGTTTCTGTGTTACCTTCTTGGGTTCAAGGTTTGTTTTTGTTTTGGCTTTTGTCTGTTTTGTAAGCATGTCGTGGCCTGGTGAGTCTCTCTCTCTCTCTCTGTCTCTCTCTCTCTTTTTCTCTGTCTCCCTCTGTGCTTGTAGATGTCTCTCGGATGGCGGTGTTGTGTTCTTGATGTGAGGACATGAACTCAATCTGTTGCCTTTCGGGTAACACTTAAGATGCTGCATGTTTCCTCCAGGAAGAACTAATGCAAGGTTGAGGTTGTTTTGTTTTTTTCCTACACTGTGTAGTGTTGTTAAAGAGAGTGTCTAGCAGAAGGCAGATCCCAGGCAATTCAGAACTTCCACGGCAGCTGCGCACGGGTCCCCCAGGGTCATGTGGGAAATCGGTTCAGAGCTGGGGAAAGGCCAGATATATCACCCCTCCTCGGTGCCCAGCCTGAGGGAGAGGGGAGAGAGCCGGGAGGCAGCTTCTGAACTGCCCAGCCCTGCCAACTTAAGCCACTGCCAATCTGCACAGCGCCTAAGTATGTACCTTGGAGGAGAAAGTGAGTCATGTTCATGTCAAGTCATGTAATGCCATTGCTTGCTTCGCCGTGAGGGTGGGGTCAAAAGTGACTTCTGCCGGAGCCTCACCCAACCTGCCCCGCAATCCAACAGCCTCCCCAGGCTTCTTTGGCCCATGGAGCCAACCAACTCAACTGCCAAGCCCCAAGGCAACACCTCCTGTTAAAAGCCCAGCCTGGTTTTTAAGCTGGGGCCATGCTTGGAGGGGCAATGCTGCCCACCTCACAGAGGAAACCTGCTTTTTTTTCGGCACTTGTGCAGTAAGAAGACAGGCCAAGGCAAGGCTTCCAAACTAGCTTTAGATTAGGGGTCTCCAATCTTGGCAACTTTAAGCCTGGAGGACTTCAACTCCCAGAATTCCCCAGTCAGCAAAGCTGGGGAATTCTGGGAGATGAAGAATTCTGGGAGTTGAAGTCCTCCAGGCTTAAAGCTGCCAAGGTTGGAGACCCCTGCTTTAGACTGAGCTGACACAGATGGTGACACACACACCTTCCTCACAGTCCCCCTCAAGGAAATGGCACTGGAGATCCCTTCAGCAAAGCTGTACGCTACCCTCCCAAGTCCCTGGATTTCTGCACGCCCAAAACGTT
The DNA here is from genome assembly GCA_032467955.1 of Pseudoxenodon macrops. Taxonomy (NCBI): domain Eukaryota; kingdom Metazoa; phylum Chordata; class Lepidosauria; order Squamata; family Pseudoxenodontidae; genus Pseudoxenodon; species Pseudoxenodon macrops. The sequence goes on from JANHFT010004906.1 coordinate 70,567, forward strand.
TTCCTTGAACATGAGAGAAGCGCTTTCCCCTCTGCCCACCACCCTCCAGCCATAGAATGGCAGAAATGCCATATATGCCCCCAGACCCACAAAGGAGGCGGCTAAATTAGCACCAGGACCAAAGGCTACGTAAGGCCCGAGGCTGATGGAAATAGCCCTCTCTGGACCTTCCAGAAGTTAAAGCTCCCTAGCATCCCCTTTCTGGGATGCCCCAGAACATAAAAGGAAATCTGAGCGTAGCCGCTACTACATCCCCTACCTTCCTAGTAGCTGCCATCCACACACACACAGCCTAGAGACGCAACACCAAGGTGGGGGGAGGGGATACCTGACCAGATGCAATCAGGGAGACAGAGCTGCCCCAATTCCCTCGCGGCTATTCTCCACCCCCCCCCCCCTCCACTGCGCCTCCGGTCTTCGAAGGCTCTGGAAGCCTCCTGCGCTGAAGCCAAGACGCTGCCCTCCAGGCTTCCCCCAAAGCGGGCCCCATGTTGGACAGCAGGCAAATGGCATTACATCACCCAATTCAGCTGGAGGAAGTGTGCTCTTCTTCAACAGGAAAAGAAAGGGTCTGTGTGTAGCCTGAGAGCAGGCTATCAAGGTTACCTTGCCCGCTGAGGTTGGGGTTGGTGTAGTCCCAGGTATCCTGGTCGTTCTTGAAGACGTTCAGGCGAGTGGGCTAAAACGAAGCACAAATGGTCAAAAAACAACACAGGGAGATCGAGAGGGAGCAACAAAGCCACACGGTGTGATTATACTGGCGGTGGAGCGGTCACAAAACAGGGACCTAACTGGCTTATAACCATAGGTATCTCACTATCTGTTCCAGTTTAGCCCATAGTATATGACAACTGTTAGTAAAGCAGATGGGATTTTAGCTACAGGCTCAGTCTTAGCCCTCTTTCTATTAAGGATGCTGGACTTACAATTTTTTCCTAGATTGGGGGGGGGGGGGCCTGAATTTTAACATCAAATAGCCAGTGGGGGCATGTTACGAGTTCTTTGTTCTGGCAGCCACTACAGCAGTGTTACTATAACCTACAGTTAGACCTCGACTTATGACTGGTTGCTTAGGGACCAAAGTTCCGACACCCACAAAAAAAGCTACTTAAGACCTGGTTCCAAAGGTCCAACAGCCACCAAAATGATCCCATGTGCCATTTTGGACAATAGGCTGGCATTTACAGCTGTTTGTAGCATCCCTACAATTTATATTTTTACTGGAAACCAGAAGTCCCTGAGTTTGGTTTAACGACTGTTGCACACAAGGTTGTAAAATCAGGTTGCTCAAGTAATGACCCCACTGTGAAGACTTACAACCTTAACTTAATGGGCTCAATTATACCCATTAAGTGAGGACTAGCTACACTTTACAGATTAGCTGCCCTACTGGTAGGAATTCCTACCATTCTGCAACTTAACAGAGCAGAAACGCTAGATCGGTATTCCCCAATTTTTCAACCCATAATCGAATGCCTCTTTTTCTACTCGCAAGGTTATCTTATGCAAAAAGTAACGCCCGACAGCTACAATTGGGCCACTTCAGGAGGTTCTTTGGTATCAGCACAACCCTTGGGAAGAGCCAGTAACCTCCGGGACAAGGATACGGAGCTAATTCTGGGTGAAGCAGTTTCGTTGGGCCGGTTTGCAAATCCCTTCAGAAAAGAACCGTTTCCTGGTCCTTTGGGGGGTGGGGCGCAGACCCTCCTGTGCAACACAGGGCCCCCTCCTCTCTTCTGCAACCCCCACTCACCTTGGCGTATTCAATCTTCAGCGTACAGCAGCCAGAGTAAATGTCGGCCCCATTCAAAGAAGCTTTTGCTCTCTGAGCACTTTGCACAGAGTCAAATGTTTGCAGAATTAAGGAAACCTTCACTGGGTGTTTCCTCTTCAAGCTACTAGCCTTTCCTCTTTCTTTACCCCAGGAACTTTCTAGCCCAAAAAAAAAGTGCTCCGTCTCCCACAGCCCATGTTGAAGCAGACAGTTCTGCTTCGCTCTTCTCAGCTATCCCATCCCAAAAAAAGGATATTCCACCATAGCTTGGACCCCATTTTTTCTAAAGATAACAATGCGCTGGACTGGACCACACGGGTTGCAAATGGTATACAGGACATCCTACAAGACAAAGACCGTAAAAGTCAACAAGATCTCACGAGAACAGCCCCCTGTGAGTCTCCCAGCAGCCCTGCGTGGCAGACTTCAATGCACAGTTTATTGAGACAAGGACCCGCAAAGCATTCAGACAGTATCTTAACCCTCAGTCTGTTCTTCCTGCCTGGGTCCAAAGCAAGCTTGGAGGCCCATCGAAAGCCAGGACCGCCATGTCCTAAATTTGGGTCCCCCCACAATGAAGCAGCCTCGTAAACGCACCGTCGTAATGGAGTAGATGGGGTTCAGAATAGTGAAGAGCAAGACGTTGTTTACTCCTCGCGAATCATCTGAGTCCCCGGGCCGTGAAATCTTCTGGCTGGTAGAATAGTTGACGAAGGCCGGATGCCCAGCAATGTAGATCTGATTGTCTGCCGCATAATTCACAGCATTGCATGCTCCGAGTATGTCCTCAAACTCTACTAGAGCCTGCCTCTTTTTGGGCATCACCACTACATAGCTTTTGAAGGGGGGGGTAGGGGGATGAGAGAGAGACAAGAACTAAGTCACTGAACCTGCACGATCTGTCATGATCCCCCCACCCCCGGATGTTCTGGCTGCCCCTTCCTCACCTGATAGGGCCAAATTCTTGCAAGGCCTCCACCAGATCAGCTTCCACCACACCATCAATCAGACCCCGGATATGGACCACAGGAGAAGCAGCCGGCTTGTGCGGATCATCATAGTTCTCCTGAGAGAGAAGAGGTCATTTGACATTTCCCAGGTAAAATGTTAGTGAAAAACAAAACAAGAGACTCTTTCACAAAAAGGTGTTTCTGGGAGACTGCAAACTGGAAGCAACACTAAGCATCCCAAAAGCATTGATTCAAATGGAATTCCCCGTCATCAGAGGTAAAGTTACTGCCTTGTTTTTTTAGTGGGAAAATTAACCAGGAAAAGATCCCCTATGGCTATTGTATACATTGATGGGAAGCAGCAGAAGCGGATCCAGCACAGCTCTTCTGCTCCCAGATTATGTTAAAAGTCACCAGTTACATATCTTTGGCCAATTCATGCTCAAAATCCCCTCCTAAATCTGTGCAAATGCTTCAGGAAAAAATATATCCCACATATCCCTTGACTGTTCCAGTAATCTAGATGTTCTGGGGCCAACAATTAAATCCAGTAATTTATTAAATGTATACGCAGCCCATCTCATTATGCAAAGCGATTCTTGCTTTACAGTTAACCCACGCTACCCAGGAAACCGCTACCAAAAACCCTGCAAGATGCACACACCCAAACTAGAAAAAAAAGGCAGTTAACCAATGACTTTCTCCACAAAAGGAAAAAGCCCTCCGACACACAACCCAACACAACCCTTAAACCCTCTCCCTGCAGATGGAATTGAACGCTGCAGAATGAGTTGCTTTGATCCTGATCACCACATTCCTTCCACTGGACCTTGATTTGAGCACCAGAACCAGACTGCCATAAATCATAATTAATCAGGCAAACAAGCCACTCCTCCCAAATCTAAGGAGCTTTGCTCACAAGGTAAATACACCCGCCTTGTAATGCACATTTACAGCAGGTTAAAGCGATGGTTTGCCCGGGTTCTGAGCCTCAGAGGCCTCTTTGTGGATCCATAAGGCTCTGCTAGTCAAGGCCAACCCTTCCTTATGGGCCTTCCGGTCCTGCCTCGAACCTGGGGCAACCTTTGGGGACTTCAACTTCCAGAATTCCTGGCTCAGAATCCCTTCCTGGAATTCTGGGAGTTGAAGTCCTCAAGGTCATAAAGGGGACAAAGGTGCCCACCCATGTTAAGGCATCTATCAGCGAGGAAGGTGTCAAGGGAAAAACTCCGCAGGAAGTCCTCGACTTACAACTGTTCATTTAGTGACCGAAGTTACGACGACAACTTAAAGTGACTTAGAACCATTTTTTCCCACACTGCAGCAGTCTCTCAGGGTCAGGCGGCTCAATATTCAGACGCTTGGCAAGTGGATCATCATCTTTACGACGGTCGCAGTGCCCCAAGGTCACGTGAGGCCCCCCCCCCTTTTGTGACCTTCCGACCAGCAAAGTCAAGGGGGGGGGAAGAAAGGGAAGCCCAATTCACTTAACAACTGCGCGACTAATGGCAAGGAAGGTCGTAAAACGGGGCAAAGCTCACTGGAACCAACGTTTCCACTTAGCAACAGAACCGTTGGGCTCAGTGGCGGCCGTAACTTGAGGACCACCTTGTACTTACCCGGGAGGGCGACCCTCCCCCTTGGCCCCCTCCCCCCTTTTCCCCTTCAAGGTCCATAAGCGCTGAGGAGCCCCTGGGGGTGTGTGGGGAGGGGGGGGTCCCCTCTTTGCCCCCCTCCCACCCAGGCGGCCGCAGGTTCAAGAGGGGGGGGAGAGGCGGGAGCCTAACGCTAGACTGCGCCTACCCGTGGAGGCTCCACTGCGGCCCTTCGGCTCCCGTGCGGCATGACTACAACCCCCATCTTTTTCCCAGGCGCCACGCAGCCCCTTCCCCCCAGCGCGCTCTTTGAGGGACGATGTAGCCCAGGGCCAGGCGCGTTTTAAAGGCCTTTCGGCTCCACGGGACGTCTCGGCCCGGAAACGCCGCCCTTCTCCCCCCGCCCCGCCTGCATTTCTTCTCTCTCTTTTTTCCCTCAGCCCGGCGGCCGCTCTCTCACCCCGCCTCCGCCGGCCGCTCCCCCCGGCCCGTGATCCGCGTTTTCCGTTTTCTGGCGCTTCGGGGCGCGCCCGCCTTCAGGGCCGCCCCCGTAATAACGGCCGGAGCCGCCGCCTCCGCCGGCCATCTTCACCATGTCCCCTCCGCGTCCCGAGCCGCCGCCGCCGCCTTCACCGCTCTGCGAACCTCGCCACCTCCGCCGCGACATGGCGCCCACACTACACCAGCCCACCCTCGCTCCCACCTCAGGCACGCCTCTATTGGGCTGGCGCGCCGTCGCTCAAGGCCGTCCGGGCTCTCATTGGGTCGAGGCGGTGCCTTACCTACCCTTGTCCCGCCCTCCGCCGCCATAGGGTCGACTGTCTCCCGCCTGCCGATATGATTCGCTCTCGCATCCGTTTATCAAGAGTTCTGGCCTTTTCCGTTGGCCAGCAGGAACATCCGTCCCTTCTTCCTTCAAACTCATTGGATCAAGGCGACGTCTCTCTTCGCGGCATCCCGCCCCACCACATTGCTCCTCATGAACTTCCCTCCTTCTTCTTCATAAAACCGTCGGGACCCCTGAAAAGCTACGGTTTGACCCTGAAATCCCATTGGCTCAAGGAAGGGTCAATCTCAGCCGTTCGAAACCGGATTGCGCCAAATCTGAAACGAACGTTCTGATTGGGCCCCATAAAGGAGACGCGTTCGCCCCTAGGAGTTAAACCTATTGGCAGATTTTTATGCCCGTCACTCTTCTCTCCGGAAACCTATTGGACCGGCAACGCTCGAGCTTTATTTTAATTGGTAGACGTGACTTCGGTCCCAACCCTGCCCCTCTTCTTCTTATGAACCAATAGGAATCTCGGTTCCAGAATAGAAAATGGGAGGGGGGGAGATTCTCCAACGGTCGTCTTGAACGTTCAACCAAGATTAGCCCCGCCCTCCCTCCTTTAACGTCGAGATGGTGGAGAAGCAAAGGCTCATGGGAAAGGCCTGGTCCTGAGCCAACCCTGCCCAGGGATTTGTCTAAAGAACCTCTGGGCCGCAAAGGATCATGGGAGCTGTCTTGAACTTTGGCCAAGGAGTTGCATGCAAGGCAATGCTGGCTAAGAGATGGTTTATGGAGTTCATGCAACACACTAACTCTAATCTAGCCATGTGAACTGTGTCAATGCAACATTAGGACCACCACATTAACCCCGTGCTGGCCCAGGGGTTGTGTGAACCTAGACTGCCTCTCTATTGCTTCACACCCACCTAAAGGGGCTCAGGAGCATCTCCCACGGATTCCAGTCAAGCAGGGGGAGATGTGCTCCCCCAGGGCCTGTTTCCACTTCCCAACAGCTTCCCCGGCTTGTCTAGGGAGATTCTCAGTCCTCCAGGTCAGGGGTCTCCAACCTTGGCAACTTTAAGACCTGTGGACTTCAACTCCCAGAATTCCTAGCTGAGGAACTCCCAGAATTCCTAGCTAAGGAATTCTGGGAGTTGAAGTCCA
>JANHFT010004908.1:0-16666 GCA_032467955.1 Pseudoxenodon macrops
CGTGGCCACAAAAGGTGCTTAGAGGGGGTCCAAGGTGAAGAAAAGGTTGAGAACCACCAAGATGTCGCACAGGGAAGCGCTTGCTCTAATGGTCTAGGGGAGACGTGATCTCTGTGTGAGGAGAGCAATTAATATCACGGCTTGTCCAGCTGTATTTTTAGTTCCCCAAGATCAGCTCTGCTAAACCTCAAGGCAGGCGGTTCCCTCAGGGCAAGCTCAGCCTTCTTCCATCCACTCTGGTGTCCAGGGAAAAGATACACAAACGGCTCTTGCGGGACACAGGGTGTCTTTAACAACCAGGCTTCCACCAAACAGGACATAACGTGGAAACGTGTCCCAAAGTGGCCAAAGAGATTCTAACACAGAAGTCAGATAAAGGCGTGGAGGTGGAGCACTGAACAACGCATCCTGTGGAAGTCCTAATGCTACAAATGCGCCAATGGCTCCCAAGGCCGCTCATTCGTAGAAAAAAGCTGGCCCCGTAAAGGAAAGCATACCACGTTCTCAGGGAGGATTTGCAACGTCGTTTTCAGCTGGTCAGCCGGAGACAGAGTCTCTGGGAGGTAGAGCGCTCTGGATAATATCAGGAGTGAAGTTGGGATTTCTTGGTTCAGATGCAAGTCCAACCACTGCAATTAAAAGGTAAAATATCAGAAGTTTTTGGTTTGGTGCAGAAACCATACTAAAGCAATTATTCCTTTAAAAGAAGGTATTTTTTTGGGAGGGGGTTGAAATTAGATCTTAGCCAGCAATATTGTTTCCAAGCGGGACACACAAAGTGGGAGACACAATAATTTAAAGCTGAAACAGAGGTACTGTATAATTTGCCTCAGAGCAACATCTCTTCTCAAAGTAAGATTTTTGGACAGCACAAGATCGTGGTTGGAAAAGTACTAGCAGTTGTAATATACTACATAATGCAGATATTACTGAAAACATACCCACGAAGGCCAGAAATTAAAAAGCCCAGAGTAGCAATCTAGCCTTTCCACAGACAAAAGTTCTGCAAATTCTGAAAAAAGGGTCAAGGAATCCCTAGGAATCCCATCATCCTGAGTATTCCGTTGTGTTTTTATGGATTTCCTAAGGGAGAGTCTGTGAACGTTTTTAGAATACAAGACAAATTCCCAAAACGACTAGCAGAGCTCATTCCTTTGATAAAATCTCCTTCCAGATTTGGTCAAAGGATGAGCGTCAAAATATAGATCGGAATGGTCAAGCAAAAAGAGGCAGAACTACATTCTCTCGGTTATTGCTTAAAAACTGGATGTCTGCAGAAGCCAAGCCTCCCCCGGCACAGGCAGAGACCCCGGGGTGGTCCATCCAATAAGCATTGTTTCTCTCCCCCCCCCCTCCCAATTCTGGATTTCAAGACGGTTGTGCCACCACACACGTATGCATGATTGTGTATACAGACACACCGTCTAGAGTCCAAAATGTCAAGCTTGAGTTAGAACTGGACCCTGGCAGAGCTTTGCTGGTTCTTGAGCCGTTCTCTCTCATGAAGAACTATTATCAGCGCTTCAGGATCCAGCATAAGTTTTGTCCTCGCGACAAAAGCCTTCCGGTCCTCCTAGCGGGTGAAATACCTGCTTCAGCTGATCCTTTAAGCGCTCCTCCGTGACGCCCAGGGCTCTCATGCCCCTCACTCGGCAGGCTGCTTGCAGCTCTTTCACTGTCAGGCTATCCATGCCCTCCTCAGTTATCAGCTAGGCAGGGAGAAAGATGAACATCTACAGCGCACAGAAACGCATTCCCCAAATATCCAGAGGCAACTGCTACAATAAATAGCTCCGTTCATTTGTCACAATAGCTCACAACCATTCTGCGCTTGAGCCCTCCTCCCTGGCCGGCCTTCCCCACCACCTACATCGTGATTCTAAAATTAATTTCCTTTTCCACAACAGAGTTTCTTTAAATAAACCGTAGACAAAAAAATATCCCCTTACCTTATCATCTGCTTTGATACTTCTCAGTCTCATTGTTAGCTGGAAGCGAAGAAAGTTGTTGGTTCCGATTGACTGAAGTTCTAAGAGTTTGCACAGAGCAACCAGTTGGGGCCTTGTGAGGTTGTCCAGCGTCAGCTCGTCCTCAAACAGCTTGGAAAACCGTAAAATCTCTTCGTTGCTCGGCCTTTCGCCAGTCTCGCGTATCTGAAATTAGAAATGTTACGCCATGAAGCCTTAAGACGCTCTCTGGAACTCTTTCCTCAGAAAGGCAAGGATTTACTCTTAAGAAATGCTAACCGTTGCATCAGGTGTGTCTATTATTACCCGCTTGGAAACCTAGTGATAAAAATGTAACAACAGAATGTACATTTTCGAGACAAATTAAATACCTTTTGAAAGAAGGTTGAGAAATCCTTCGTAGCATTCCCTTTAGCTGCTTTGTTTTTTAAGGCAATCTCTTCGATGGTATCTTGAAGAAATTTAGCCACCTCAAGCTTTACTCTCAGTTCTTTCTTCAACCTCTCTTCCTAATAAGAAAGGGAAAAAAGCATTTTAATAGAAAGCTGCTCCAGACAGATGTTAAAAATTAATTTCCTGTTATGTCCGCTTTGGACACTATTAAATATAGGAGGAATACAATATTCAGTAACATTCTTACGTAAGACCTCTACTAGCCTAGGGACAGTTATTGGAAACCAAGTCCAGCTAAACGAAATGGGTTTATTCCCAATTAAGCCTGCAGCTTTGCATATGATCATCTACACGAACATCCGCTCTTCAACTGCTTCGTATTTTCTGAGCCCTCAGTTCTTCCGCATGTAGATTTAAGGCCCTCCACATGCAGGATTTCTGAAGCCAACTTCCCTAAGTCTAGGCCGAAGTGAGGGACACTCCAATCCTTTATTCCACTCTGAACGTTGGGCATAATTTAACAAAAATGAACACGTAGTTATTGGAGAGAGGTCCACCTAGGAGAGGGGCTCTGAAACGCTTAGGGCCACCTGCGCAGGTGTACAGGTGAGCGGGTATTTTGACCAGGGATTCTACCACTCTAGACTTTTCTACATTTCTACAAATACTTCTCGATACAACGGTTACCTTCTTAGAGTTTGTCTCAAATGTCGAAGGAAGCATGTTGGGGAACAGCTTCAAAGCTACGGGAAGCAAGAATTCCATGAAGGGAACCACAATGAAGACGAGGAAAGGGACCAGGCGAAAGAGGTCAGCGCAGATCCGGAGGAACTGCAAAGTAAAACAAGCTTCGGTTTCTCTCAGGAAGAAAACGAGGGCAGTCCACACACAGCCTTGCTCCAAGCCTTTTAAAAAGGCCGAAGGCCATATTATCATGCAGCTAATTGACAATATCTTTTGGGGAGCTTTAACTATAAAAAAAAAAAAGATCAACTTTATCAAGCTTATTTCTTTTCAGACCAAGCAACACATCCTTCTTTCTTTCAACAGAGAGAAGAACAGTATTAATAAACTTGTCCTTTACTGCAAATGGAAGTTACAATCTTTTACAGAGAGTCCATCGAAGACTGTACAGACTTCTCTGATCAGGCACAAACAGCAGCATTAACCACAATCATCACTGAATTTCTCTGTATTAGGAAAGAAATTGTAGTCCCTATGCCTACATGCACTATTTCGCTCCATTTATGTTCATGGCACAGCTGCACTTCTCCTTAAAAAACACGTTTTTCTTTGCAGCTTTCCAACCTGTCATATATAAATTGGCTAGTTTTTGTACTTTCGCAAGAAAAAGGAGGTAACGAGGGTCTATTATTATGTTTAAAAGCACTATAGTAAAATCCATACAGGTAGTCCTTGACTTACAACCACAGTGGGGACCACGATGTCCGTTGCTGAGTAAGGTGGTTATCAGTCACACCCAACCTTTTTGGCCCTGGTTGTTAAGTGGCTTGTGTGGTCATTAAACGAATCCAGCTCCCCCCCCCCCCCATTGTCTCTGCTTGTCGGAATCTATCTGGGAAGGTGCAAATGGCGATCACATGACCCTGGAACGCCGCGAATAGATGCCAGGTGCCAAGCACACGAATTCTGATCCTGTGACCATGGGGAGGGCTCAGGGGTTGTAAGTGCGAGGACCGGCTGAGGACTACCTGCATTGGCGTAACATTTCAATCCCCGTGTTGCTGAATTATTCAGATCTGGTCATCCTTTTTTAAAAACTAAATTAACATTTTACCCTATTTACTCTACCTTGCCCTTAACTATATACTGAATAAAAATGTTCTGCAGGTTTTTGTGTATACACAAACACACACACACACATGCCTTTCCTTTGTTAACTATTTCTTAGCATCTTTTAATTTCTTTACTTCCGATGTTTCATTTACTCGGTACCAGAACTGAACACCTGAGGCCTCTCTCTCTGAACGCTAAAATCTTTCCAACTGCTTGGTGATGTTTTAGTTCCTCTTTAGAGAGTGCTGTGGGCAGCGTTACCTGTCTGCGTTCCCGGCGGGTCATGGAGCTGCCGTGAAGGATCTGCCAGAGCATTCTGGCGGCAATTTTGGAATCGATCCACAACAACCGAAAGCCGTGGTAGTAATGCTTCACCTCATCCACAATCTTCTGCCCAATGGATTTTTTAACGATGGTTTCTTCCACTGTTGGACTGTAAACGGGGCCACCTTCCTCCAACTTCTTGTTTTTGTCTTTCATGGACTTGAGCGACTTTTCTACTACAGAGTCATCGTTTCTAGATGCTGAAGAATGCCAGTTCCTCACTGTGACCCAACAAGGCCCTGAAACCCCCCTGTTGGCAGATGGCCACTGGGAGTCAAAGGCCCTCAGGGCTGCCCCCTGCCTTTTCTCGCATCCTTTTGTCCAAGCGTAGCTGTCTTTTGTACAATAAACGTAAGGTGAGATATTAGTGCAATATTTAAAACGGGCAGGCCTGTAAGAGAGAAAAAGTAGGTTTTGTTTAATATCAATGGTGTACCTTATACTTCCCATCCCATTTATTTCTCTGGTTACCATAAATTAACTGGGCCCACCAAAAGCTAACTCTATGCTTGAGAAGCTTCCCTTTGCTCTCCACAAACTAAAGTGTCTTTCCTCCCTGGGAGACTCTCATCCTGGCAGACTCTTTGCAGGTCACCTGGCAAAGGTTCTCCACCACATTCTGGTCAGCAAGCGAATTCAACGTGGGCTCCAAAATAAGTGGATACATAGTTAACCCCGAAATCTTTGTCAAAGAGTGCCTGTCGGTGGTCCTTCATCAAACGTGAAGAGAGGGTATCACACGTTTCAGTCCTGATAGAAGTACTATTCAACACAGATATTAATGATTTGGGTGGAGAGGTGAAGGAAAGGTTCAGGCAGAAGCTGTAGAGTTAACTGTTGAGGGTGCCTCAGTTTACATTTTTACCCTGCAATCTATTGACTGGACTTGGCAGCTTCTGTCCAACTCTATGATTCATTCACACAAAGCATGCATATAATTAGATATACACACCGCAGCTACACAACTGAGTCTGTGAAAACAGAAAGTGCTATGACAAAGGGGGAAAAAATGAAGAAGCGAAAGGGAAAATGCTTAAGTGCTAGAAATTCTGACTTTTACTGCTTCACCATTCAAGCAGCAAAGCATCAGGCTGAACCAAAACCCTGAAGAAAAAGTGTGTGATGAGAGTCCCACAGAAGCTAAAAAGTAGCAGGTTGCTTGCCTCAGCAAATGGCACCTTAGTTGCTTTGTCTGGGTTCAAGAACAAAGGAAGGCAAACACGTCCAAAATACCTTCCTCCTCCTGCTTTCCCCACCACAACAACAACTCTGTGAGGTGGGTTGAGTTGAGAGAGAGGAACTGGCCCAAAGGTGGGATTTGAACTCACAGTCTCACACTTTCTAGCCTGGCACTACTAAACCAAACCGGATCTAGTTAGGCTACTTAGTTAAAGTTATTTAAAGTTATATTTAAGATAGGACATCCACAAGGAACCCCCTACCTAAAAGGCTACTCTGGGAGATCAAAACTCCTCTCCAGAGAGTTGAAAATGGAAGGAAGGAATTGTCAGGAATTCGACAATTTCAACAGCTTGAGCCCTGGGCTGTAGGAGCAGGATCCCTCAGGAACAAAGGCCAACTCACTTAACGCCCTCCCTTTGAAAGGAGAAGCCCCAGTCAGGGATGGTCACAATGACAGCCTCTTGTCTGGCTGAAATGGGGGGGGGCTGGGGTGAAAGGAAGGCCCCTGTCAGAAGCAGAGATGGCTTGGGAGTAGCCAGGACAAAAGGGAGGCTGGTGTTGGCTTGGCTTCTCTGCTCAGGGGGCTGCCAAAAAGGGGGAGAGAAGGGGGGAGGAGCCCAATTTCTGAGCAGCAAGAGAGAAACCATTTTCCACCTGGAAAAGAAGAGCGGCTGGAGCCATGCAGGCCATGGGAGGAAGGCCAGGGTCCCCGGAGGGCCCTAGGAGGCCCAGGGACCACCCGAGCCGAGTGAGCAGAGAGAGGTCCGGGGTGAAGCAGGGCCATGCCACTCCAGCGCTGGGCGAGAGAGCTTCTCACTGGCTCTTCCTTGCATGACTCAATTCTTTCCTGGCATTTTCTCCCGTCTCTTGGAAGGACATTTCTGGCATTTCCCACTAATCTGTAATTGCCTCTCATGAGGCTCCAGGGGAAAATAATAATAATTTTAGGGCTGGGCTTGGGGTTATTTTATTTTCCAAATAGAAGGCTGTGCCCAGGGCTTTTGTGGGCAGGCACGGCTGCTGCTCTGCTGGTGGGAATCAGCGGGAAAGAGAGAAAATAGGGAGATCAGGAGCAGGGAGTCTTCGACTTACAACAGTTTGTTTAGTGATTGTTCAAAGTTACGACCCTGAAAAATGGGACCTATGGCCGTTTTTCACAGTTACGACCTTTGCAACATCCTCATGGTCAGGTGATCAAAATTTGGCTTGGCAACTAGTTCATATTTATGATGGTCGCCGTGTCCCAGGGCCATGTGGGGGTTATTTTGTGACCTTCCGACAAGCACAGTCAATGGGGAAGCCAGATTCACTTAACAACCATGTTACTAACTTAACTACTGTAATGATTCACTTAAAAACTGTTCCACAAAAGGTAGTAAAATGGGGCAAAACAGCCAAAGTTTCACTTAATAACAGAAAATTTGGGCTCAAATGTGTTCGTAAATCGAGGACTACCTGCATGGCCTTTGCAGTCATAAACAAAATAAATACAAAGACCTCCACTGACTCTGTGAAACAATTCGAAGGCACAAGCAGCCAAAACTGTAAAAGAACCCTCGATCTCTTTTTACTGACTGTGATGGAAGCTTGGGGGGAATTTTTTTTAATATAATTTATGCAAAATTCATTTCATTCAATAACTAGGTGGCTTACATTCAATGCATGGGCAGAAAGGCAGCATATAAATATGTGTATTTATATTGCAACCATTTTTACATTTTCTGTATGCAGAAGTCTTCACTATTAAATTTCCACCTGCTCCTAGCTACTAGCCAGATAATTTGCATGAGAGAAACCTATGGATTTCTATGGAGATCCTTCTGTGATAGTAAACTGTCCTCATAACTATGTGAACTTACGTGTACATTCAAGATACACTGATCATAACCATTCAAAAACCAGACTAACCCCAGCAGCTTATTTGAAATTAGTTTATTTCTTTGAACAAACTTTTAAACAATATTGTTAAACATACTCTGGGGAAATGAAGATGTGTAAATCTTACAGAATAATAATCACTTTAATACCTATTCATTGTACCTTACTGTGGTTTGTCATTAACATCCAAGATGAACCTCTGCCTTCTATATATTGGCTTTATGATATTCCTGTTATAGATGGTATAAGCAGGATAGTAAACCTTTTCTACTGAAAATAAACACATAGTTTTCTGTAAATTCCTTTCCCTGTGATTCTATAATTTTCCAAACAAGTGATAATTATTTCCATCCTTCCTAACCTCAAAGAGAGGGGAAATCAGCTTGTCACTCTCGGATACTACTAGACAAAGCACCAATAATCCTTTAGGTCACCAATAACTGTAGACATGTGGCTATAGATTATGAAAGTCTGAAGTTGTAAAGATATAGAGGACCACACTTTCATTTTCTGTGTAGGTGATTGCAAAATTGCTTTGCCATTTCTTTTCTGGATTGGACTTTTGGAAGCACATTTCAAAATTATTCTGCTTCTTGCTTTGCACTACGCGTTAAGAAATACTTAAAACGGTAAGAACTTTATTGTTCAAATTTAGACCTGTCTGTGCTAAGCCAAAATAGACTAACAATCTTAAGGCAGGCATCTTATTTACCCAAAATATGTCCACACCCCTTATGAAAAGATAAGCAAAATCCTGTGCAGTGCGTAGCTTCTCCCCTTATCAACCTAAGGTGAAATCCAGCTGAGAACGATCCTGCAGAGTTCCTCCTCTGGAATAAATGTGGGCACATCTCACACATCATCTATGTGAGCATATGAACATATGCATCTCCAAACAAACTTGCCACAAGTTATATTCCATCAAAGTCAAAACAAAATCCCCTAATTAAGAACTACTGACTAAACTGTACCACCTATAAAATAAGGTATCTCTTCCATCTTAATAACAAACACTGTCAACATAGGCACACCCCATTCAATATCCAGCACAAACAATAAAATAAAAATAATGGGAGAGGAATGAGATAGGAAAAGAAAAGACTCCACTGAGAAGGGAGGAAACAAAACCGGATGAATACGGGAAGTTGTAACTGAACAGTAAAGGAGAAGAAATTAAAGAGAAAGGTAAAACAAGCATCACCTCCTAATCAAAGGCTAAACTTTAAGCCACACAAAGAATGTTTCAGTCTTTTGTAATTATTTATTACAAACGTGTGTGTGTGTGTGTGCTTCCTCCATTCCGTAAACTGTCAAAATAAACAGGTTACTGGTAATAGTGTTACAAAGATTCATACTTACAAGTCTTTTATTAGCCTCATGGAGGAACAGTTAAGACAAGCAAGGTTCTCCAAATGACCTACAAGTAGGGAAAAAAGCAGGCTGGGTAGGCAGGCTGGCCAGAAATAGATAAGAACATTACACTTGTACCAGTCCGATATCAAAATAACTTTTGTCCACACACTATTCAATATTTCAGGAAGAAAATAATGCCAGAGTTAAGATCAAGTACAAGAACCTGTAATGGATTTTGTTAGCTTGTGCAGCAAGAGGCTACAGACAGTCCTCGACCACAACCACAATGAGCCCAACATTTTTGTCACCAAGCAAGACGTTTGTCAACTGAATTTTGCCCCATTTTACGACCTTTCTTGCCCCAGTGAATCACTGCATTTGTTCGGTTAGTAACAGGGTTGTTCAGTGAATCTGACACCCGCATGGACTTCGCTTGCTTGTCAGGCGGTCATAAATGAGTCAGTAGACAAGTGTCTGAATTTTGATCATGTGACAACTACAACATCTTAAGTGTGAAAAATGGTCATTGGTCAACTTTTTTGAGTGCCGTTGTAACTTTGAACAGTCATTAAAGAGATATAAGTCGAGGACTATCTGTACTTAAACTATAAAAATTCAGAGATGAGCCTGATGAATTATTATTTTTTAAATCAGATTAACAAGACCTGGAAGGGACCTTGTAGGTCATCTAGTCCAACCCCCCCACCCAAGCAGGGGACACATTAAAAAAGCCAGAATCTGCCCAGAGGCACCTCTGATGGGGAAAAGATAAACCCATAGTGACAACACCTCCCGCCAGGCAGGCAAAGGAGATGGTGATTCACCTTGGGATACGCCTCCGTGTTTATAATCCCTGCGCCACTAGGCACCGGCTCTTATACTTTCATTTTTCTGGAAGATTCCACATGTACAGGGAGTCCTCGACTTCCAACACTTCATTTAATTTTTTAAAAAAGGGGATCTTAAATAGGGCCAGATTTGTAAATATTTGTTTTTAATTTGTTTTTTAATTTTTGTATTGTGTGTTTTTATTGCTGACTGTACACCGCCCTGAGTCTTTCGAGAGAAGGGCGGTATAAAAATTTAATAAATAAAATAAATAAATAAATAAAATAAAAGGTTTGCACCTTGTTTGCATCTCATGTCAGAACATTCTTTCTTACTTTTATGTAAAAATCCTCAACCCATTAGCTGAGTTCATAACTATCCCATGTATTTCCATCACTTCCTGGTGTCTGGGAGAGAAAGCACATCTGAGGCTGCTCATGATTGGCAGGGCGGGGTGGGGGGTGGGCATCCTTTGTCTTTGGCAGCCACACCTCCTTTTTCCTTTCCTCACCATGCCTTCTATTGTCTTCTTGTCCACCCCCACCCCATGTCCTACTCAGCAGGTTGATCTGACGGTGCAGGTAGAGAAGGTGAACATAACCACGATGCCCGTCATTGCAGGGGGTGGCCACAGGCTCAGCCCCCCATTGCTGCCAGAAACCTTGGAAGACCAAGAGGAAAGGGTTCTTGCCATGCTGGCCATCGTGGGTGCCATACTGAGCCTCCTTGTCATCCTCTTCATCTACATTTACACCACACTATAGTGCTCCTTCCCATCTGTTGGCCTGCTCCGCTCTGTGGCCAGCAAGTCCCAGCTGGAAGAGGGAGCAGTCGTGGCAGGGCCAGGCCGAGCGCCAGGAGTGGCCCTGGATGCTGCCTGGGCTCAGGAGGGGCCTAGTCGTTCACCCAGCTTTCCGGGACCTTATTCACCAAAGGGGGCTTTGCCACTGCCAAGACCTGCCTGGATGACATCTGTCTGCTCTGGGCATGGTTTTTGCCTGCCCCAGCATAACTGCCTGCTGCTGTGGCTACCCACAGTGATGCCCCATCTCCCTCCAGCCCTCAATGTCTCTCCACCCCCACTTCCCAGATGTGGCCCCAACAAGCCCCAGGAGCCTCTCCTGTCCCCCTGCCCCAGTTCCTGGAAACTTCCTCTGCCAAAGGGCCCAGGTTGCTGAGGAAGAGACACAGCCAGCTCTGCAGTGTTGTGTTGACCATTAAGCAGACTAAGCAGGTGCTTAGGGCATCAGGCCCAAAGTTGAGAAAGAAAAAAAACCCATTGAGCTTGGCTTCGTTTGTACAGTATGTACAAAGGAGGGGGCACCACGTTTTGTCAGTGCTTAGGGCACCAGTGAGCCTTAGTCCGCCACTGGCCAGCTTCCCTCCCCCATGCAGTTGCCCTTTGCCCCTTGGGCACTGGCCCCTGCCATCCGTCCAGCACCCATCAGAACAAATCTTCAAAATACCAGCAGCATTCCTGGGTTGGTGTTCTTGGTTGGTGCCACTAGAGACCAACCCTGGTTCCTTAGGTCCCTCTCCAGCTGCAATCCTTGGGGAGTCCCTAGCTGGAATGAGCCCCCTTGCCTACCTCTAGCCTTAATATGTAGCTCTTCTGATGCAGCCCCTGGGATGGGAAGGAGGGGGCAGGGTGCTTAATGAGCAGTGCAGAATACCTTTGCCCTCCAAGAGAAGGTAGACCTTGGGATGCACCAACCAGGGGATAGGAGGGCCACAAACTCTCTCGGAGAAGAGGAAGAGGCCAGCCGCTTGGGCTGTGTTTTTGGTTTTGGTTTTTAACAGGATTCCTCTCCTTCCTGGCAAAAGGGAGCGTTGGGTGGAGAAAGGAGAGGTGTGTGTGTGTGTGTAGGGGGGGGGTGATCAGAGCAACTGCCGACACCAGTCAACCTTCCTTTGCCTCCTGTGGGAGGTCTCCCCTCTTCTTGGCTTTCACCTTTCCTGCAGGGGAAAAACAATCCATACTTTGGGAGAAATACAAAAAAAGCAGGCACCCCATTTTGTCTCTGCCTTTTGCAGTGATCAACAGCTTGAGGCCAACCTGTAGAGCTTTGCATTTTGTTATCAGAGCAGCCTCTTGGTGATCCTACTCTGAAGAGAGGCCTGTATTTGTCTAACAAATGTTGTAGTCATGCAATTTTATATGCAACCAAATTTGAAATAATCACAAGGAAATATTTATGGACACCAAGCACAGTAGTCCTCATGTTTTGCTGCTGCCATGTAACTGGGTCCTTGACAGAGGTGGGGTGGGGTGCATCAAGGCCGTCAGTATTTTCTCACTGTGCTGCTGTTCTCCACTGATGGGAATAAACTTTTCCGCCACAGGAAGGTAGCCTTGTGCAGCAAAATGGGGTGTACCAGCTGCCTTTCTCCATTGATGTCGCTATTCTGGGTTCTGCTTGTCACAACGGGAGACAGGAAAAGCTCATCGACTGCACAAGTGGGAAAGCTCTTTTGCTTCAAGGCAGTAAGCTGCATTTCTCTGCCACAAACCAGCTTAGCAGAGAGCATGACGGACAGAACCTGACTCACCGCCCTTGATGGCCAAAATCCTGGCATCTCCCCTC
This sequence comes from Pseudoxenodon macrops, assembly GCA_032467955.1. Taxonomy (NCBI): domain Eukaryota; kingdom Metazoa; phylum Chordata; class Lepidosauria; order Squamata; family Pseudoxenodontidae; genus Pseudoxenodon; species Pseudoxenodon macrops. The sequence continues at coordinate 12,308 of JANHFT010004908.1, forward strand.
CAAGACAGAATCCCCTGTGCAGGGAACTGTTCTCCCAAAAGAGCTCATCTTCTATGGCCTTGGCAGGGAAGCGGTTGTCTGGCCAGGCTAGGGCTGCAGGTCTCCTGAAAGGAGGGGCCAGGGCCAGGCTCACATCACAGGAAAGAAAGCAGGTGGCCTTTACCAATGGGTGTGAAGTAAGGGTTGGGGCTGCCCACTGTGGAAGTTACAGTGCCAGGGGAGCTGCAAGGCATTCAGCAAAGGGGTTTGAGCAACTTCACTACTTCCCTTCATCGACACAGATAAGAAATTATCCTCAGGTTACCCTCTCAGAATCTGGGGGAGGCTACCTGGGCTCTTCTGGTGATCCTGGGGAGTGAAAATGGAACACTGGGGGGCGGGGGTATTCTTCCTCCCCCCTCCAAGGAAAGTCCCCAGGTAGCGGTGCCCCCCTCAGAAGGAAGGACCAAGTGGGGGCTGCAGAGCTCCCGGGGAGACCGAAGGGCTTGCAAAGAGGGCACCAGACCTGGGGGAGAGCAGCAGGGAAAAGCGGGCTGCCACTAGCACACAGGCGCGCGCCGCTTCTCTGGCTGCTTGCAGGTATCGGCGGAGCGGTCAGAAACGCGGAGAAGCGGACGGGAAGCAACTGATCAAGGCCGCCGTTCCCCTGCGAGGATCTGGCTCTGCTCCGAGCGCTCCACTAGGGTTCTTACTTTCCATTCGCCGGCAGGTGGCGCTTCATTTCCAGCGTCTGACTCGATCTCGGCAACAGCTGACCTAGCGGCCTCTGAGCGCAAAGCGCCTGACTCGGGCACCTCTTCTGCCAGGCTCGGAGGCCCCGGGAGGAATGCAGCGCGACCCCTCGGAGGCTTCGGCAGCAGGGGCCACGCAGAAGGACTCAGGCCGCTCTAGCGCTGAGTTGCGTGGCCCGTGCAGGACGGGGACATTTCCGGGGGCTTCCTTGCCGGTTCGGGGCAGACTCCAGGGGCTCCGATTCCCAAGCTTTGCCTTGTCCGGGAGTCTTCCGGGAAATCTCTTTCAAACGCACCGTCCTTTGGCCCCAAGGCAGCCTTTCGTTCATTTCGAAAAACCCACAACCAATAAAAAACAAACGCAGGCAAAAACTGGTAATAAACAGGACTCCGGACACACACAACTCCTTAATGCCAATTCGTTCAGGGGCCACAGCCAGCCCCGCCTAGCCTGTGGCCTGGGAAAGATCCAGATCCCAGATACATTTTTCAAGGACAGCATTCAAATCTAGGAGACTCCCAAATTGCTGACCAGCTCTGTTCCAGGGAAGTGTGATCACGTTCCCAACTAAAGGTGGACACGCCATAGCACCTGAAACTCAGCTGGCAGCTCCCCAGAGCACAGTTTAGCCCTCTACCTCCACAGCCAGACCCCAATGTTCCTACAAATACAAGGCCCGTTCCTGGTTTAAGGCTGTTTCCATCTGGAATGCCCAGAATCAAATTGTAACAAATGCTAGATGATGTTTGGCTTCAAATTATCACTGTTGATGGAGGCGGCACTTAATGTCACCATTGACATTCACCATACTTGACAGTTTCTGGACTATTGCAGGTCCCTTCTTGCCTGGCAAAGGTTATTTCTGTTAAAAAACAACAACAGGTGGGTAAGACCAGAGCAACGTTTTTCCCAAACTGGGAGTATTTAAAGGCTACGAATGTAGGAGAAACACCCTCACTTGAGGCAGTCACTTCCAACGCTGAAAATCTCTTTTACCATTAGGAAGTTTTTCCTAAACACCTATTAAAATCCACAGCCTTCGAGTTGAAACCTGGGATTTCTTGTCCATCTTCCAGGACAGTCCAGTCTGACACTTGAAGATGGTCATCGTGTTTCTTTGCAGCCTTTCCGGGCTAAGCACACCCAGCGCCTCCAACTGTTCCTAGCAGGATTTCCCCCTTATCCTAAAGAATGCTCACCTCAGGACATCCCTCAATTATTGGTGTCCTTTCTAAAATCCAATGCCAATGTAGGTAGGGAAGGGGAGGGAGAAGAAAGGTTGTGGGAAAAAATCCAATGCCTGGAACCGGACACAAATGCCTTCTGACCAGCACAGACTCAGGCTGACTCCATCCTCTCCATCTGTCAGTGCAGCCTAGCTTGCCACCCTTTGTTGGCTTATTCCAGCTTTTCTGGAACTCTTGGCTCATGTGACCCATCAAGACACCCAGATCCTTTTATGGACTTTTATGGTTTGGTTTTTCCTATCCAGAGGTGGGTTTTTGCATTTGTCCTGTTGAAATTCGTGCTGGTCTTACTGAATATTCCAGCTTGTTGAGACTCCCCTGGGTCTTGGTACCCCTTTTAAGGTGCTTGCTCCATATTTTATCCCAGATTCAATCACTGTACTTTCCAGTACTTCATCCAAGAGATTTATAAATATGTTGAACAGCATTAGGGCTAAAATGAGGTTGGGGCCCTTGGTGTACACTTGTTCCGTCCATTGCTCAGTCAGCTCTGTAGCCACCTATTGCCTGATGGATTTAGGATAATATGGCCCATATTTTCTGCCTGGAAGCACATGAGAAACCTCACTTAATGCTTGGATTACATCAAGATATGCCACCTTGTTGAATAGAATAGGATAGGACAGGACAGGACAGGACAGGACAGGACAGGATTCTTTATTGACCAAGTGTGATTGGACACACAAGGAATTTGTCTTTGGTGCAGATGCTCTCAGTGTACAAGCATTTCACTGAGGCAGCCATCATCAGCACCATCTTGGATCATAATGAACTCAACTAGTCAGCAAAAAAAAAGCAACCAGGCTCCTTTGGCATGATTTATTCTTGATAGACTCTTGTTGGCTCCCGCCCAGCCAAACAGTCTTGTTCGGAAAGTGATTGTTGTTTGCTGCAGAATTTTCCATGGTATCGTCAAGCTGACCAGTATGTAGTGACTGAGGGCCTCTCTTCTCTCCCTTTCTGAAGCCAGGGAGCAGCCTAAGCCTTTTTCCAGGGCTCTGGTACTCTGCCTGCCCTCCACGGTTTCTGACAGGCCCCAGAAGGAGCTCTGAGCTGATGACCTTCAGGACTGTCAGATGCGGATGACAGCCTCTCGAGATCCCTCTGGGTCACCTTTGTTCAAATCTGACCACCTGAAGAAGTCAGTCCAGGAAGAGAGTGGCCAGAGTATGCCACACAGCCTTCCTTTAGTGCCGACGGGAAGGAAACCTTTGGGCAAGCCTGTGGCTGGCCTTTGTGAGTTGGGCTTTCCCTCATCCAAACAGCTGGCAAGAATGGCCGTGCAGGGGCTCCAGCCCCTGGCAAAGATGGGGAGGGGCAGCCCTGACAGAGGAGCTCTGCAAAGAGAAAAGGGCCTTCCTGGAAGCAGCCACTCTGGCAGTCCCAGAGGTGAGGGAAGGGTCGGAGGAGAGTGGGATGGCAGAACACAGAGCTGGCAGGGATGCTGGGAAGCACGCTTCTCCCTGAGCTGTAACTTGAGGGCATCAGTTGTAGAGCTGCAGAAAGAACAGGGAGAATGGCAGTTTTGGCAAGTTGCAGAGACCCACAGTGAGGGTTAAAGCAGAAGGGCGTTCACAAGTGGATTCTCTCAAGAGGCTGATCATTTTTAATAAAGAAGTGTCAGTTATGCAATCTGCCTTTTCCCCCCTGGAAGACTGGGAGCATGTGCAAACGGTGTTTTGTTTTCCCCCAGTGGGAATAGATGAGCCCACGCTAGATCCGCTAATCCTGAGAAGCACCGTGCAACTCTTTTTGAAAAAGAATTGGCGTGGGATGCCCTGCCTAGAGTTCTCTTGGAAGCAGATGTTCTGGTGGCGTGGCATACAGCTGTGTCTCAAAAAGATGTCTTCCTGTAGGCCGGGTAGAGGATAAAGCCTCAGGACCTGGCTGGGAGGTGGTTGTCTTGGTCAGGTGGCAGCACTGCCCCTGGGCAAAGTGGTGGGCTAAGCAGGCGAGGGGCAGCAGTCTGAGGGCGGGGAGCCTGGCCTGTGTGGAAGCCGCTGGGCTGAAAGCGGAAGGGGCCACCTCGAGCAGGTCCTGTCTTCCAAGGTGGGGGAAAGGCAGGGGTCACCCATTCAGTCACAGCACGTGGCCTTGGATCCTTCTGGGAAGAACACAGCACCTCCCTGGCCAGGAGAGGAAAGGTCAGGTGGGTTGAGGGTCCATGTCCCTGGGGAGGCTCCTGCGCTTGCAGCTGCAGAGAGGCTCAGGAGGTAGGTGGGGACTCGGAAGGGGGGTTGGGGACTTGCGGGGACTGACCTTGAAGGAAGGGCCATCCAAGGAGGGTTTGGAGCTTCTCTTTAGCTGGTCCCTTTAGGGTCTCAAGCAATCCACTTGCCCAGTTTGTCTCCCACACATCTAGGCTAAGCAGGAGAGATCC
>JANHFT010004909.1:0-10883 GCA_032467955.1 Pseudoxenodon macrops
CTATCTATCTATCTATCTATCTATCTATCTATCTATCTATCTATCTATCTATCTATCTATCTATCTATCTATCATAGTGGAATGCCACAAGTAAAATTAAAAGTTTCATATTTATTATTTTGCAATGTGAGTTAGCAAAGCAACATAGCACATACACAGTGAAATGTGAGATTGGGCTACCTTGAGTCTCAAAAAATGGCTGTAAATCAAAGTACATCACAACACAACTATTTAGAGCTTTTTATTTTTAAGTTGCCAAAATTAGATCATTGTGGCCTCAGCTGTGTTATTTTTATTTTTTATTATCTAATGTGTGAGGAATAGGAAGTGACATAGCTTTGTTGTGCATTTCAACTTTTTGGTTTTTTATAGCAAGACTGACATTTAAATAGGATTGTCATTTGAAAAAATGCCAGCGAGGTATACATTACCAAATGCTATTTTACTGGAATAGTTTATGTTCAAATAAAAGCGAATCTTGCAAATTAATCCATTAATGCATGAATAAAAATGAAATGTAAAATTATTACAGATGTTAGAGGAAAGAAGCTATTGAAAAGCTAAACATTATGCAATATTGTACGTATTTTCCTCAGCCCTGTTTTTCTCTATTTACCAGTGTAAAATAGGTTTAAGATAAAAAGAAATCAATTAAGGAAAGGTTTTCTTTAAAATATTACAAATTTATTTTTTTTGCTCTGAAAAAAACCCATTTAAGTTAATGTTCCTGTTTGAGTTGATACTAAGGAATATATTTACATATATCAATTCTAAGGTTTTTGTATGTTGCACTAGAACAACTTTTTCATTACAGAAGGCATATGCTAGTGAACTTCAATTACAACAAAGCAGGTAACTTTGGCATGACAGAATCCTGTTGCAGCTTATTGTCGTGATCTTCCTTATTGTCATTAACCTTTTCCAGAACAAAAGAAGTCTGATAAAACATGCAAATATGAAATAAGATTGTTTCTATGCAATATCATTGTGAGCAATATTTCAGTAACAACTTCTAGAAATCCCCAGAGAAAAGGGCTCAAAACCTGAAGACATTGAATTCTAGCAGAGATCCTTTTTAAATATGACATCCCCTCAAATGCCTGCAAATCAAAATAAGTTTTATGAAAAAGTAATGGAGCATTAGTACAAGTTCTTTGATTTCGAACATCAAGGGGCTACAGCAAGATAAATAATCTTTTCAGGCAATTTCCAACCCTCTGTCATCTAATTAAACATAATCTGCTGAGTTTTTAAACAAAGCGCTGAGACACACAACCAGTAATCCTGACCAATGAGAAGATCCATTACCTTTGCTTTGAATACCCATCTGAATGTGAAAGCAATGATTGATTCAATAAATAAAAGGGACCATTCAACATGTACTTGCTTTCCCTTTCTTCCCTTAGAGGATTAATTATCTTAGTCAGATCATGACTCTGGAGGAAGTGAATGATGATTCACGACATTTAATGGGAACAGGATATTATGATCTTCATTTTTGTGCCCGAGTTTGGCAGGCAAGAACAACAGAATAGCCAGAAAACTCACCTGCTTGTTTGCACATTTCTTATTGTCTCTAGTAAACTTCATATGTAGATCAAATAGTTTTGCCAATATCTTTTAATATTCTGCCATATAGTTTGTCTTCACCTATTTACAAATTAGGCTGAAAAAGTTTGATCGAGCAAGCAATTCTTTTGTCTCATTGTATAATTGTCACTTTCCTTTTTATATACCATTGTAGTAGGTCTTAGATGTAGCTGTTTGAAGATAGATATTCACATATAACACTGCATTTCATCTTAAATGGAAGTTTAAATTGTACTATCGTATCAAAATATTGATAACTGTCCTTCCTATCAGAAGACATAAAGAGCAGTTTTCTGAAATGGATTAAAACAACAACTGAAGTGAGCCACAGTAGAAATAAAATGTTTTATCACTCTGGCCAAATCTAGAAGGTATCCATATTGTTGAAATTCTAATTTATTATTATAATTCTCCTCTTTGAATTTTTTAAATCATAACCTAATATAATGCAGAAATTTTCTTTGGCAACATCAGTGAACAAACATTTCTGAAGTTGGTAAAAGGAGTATACACTCACTGACTTTCTCAACTATTGATGCGCACTTGGCAATATTTTCAGTTTGGATTGAGTGATTGATTAAATAAATTTAATTAATAAATTTAGTAAATAGTAAGTACTTAAATTCTAAATATCAGCACTTGCCTCCAATCCTAGTTTTTTCTTCAGATAAAGTTAAAGGTTTCCTTTTCCTGTCAGATCTGAGTCTAGGATTCAGTGTTGATGTCCATTTCTTAGTCAAGGGAGCCACTGTTGTCTGAAGTCACTTCTGTGGCCATGTGACCAGCATGACTATACCCCAAGGTGTACGGAACACTGCTACCTTCCCACCAAAGTGGTGCTTATTTATTTACTTGTATTTGCATACTTTCAAAGTGCTAGGTGGGCAGGAGTTAGGGCAAGTAACGGGAACTCAGGCCGTTGTGCGGCGCTCAGGTCTCAAACCCAGCTTAGCATTTTTAACTGCTGAGCCATCACACCCCTTTCTTCAGTTTGTGATATCTAATTGTGCTCCTGCCCTTTCTCTGATTCAATAATGTTTGTCAGAAGTGAGCTTTGATATACACTTCAGCACAATGAATACAGACTTTGGAGAACAACAGAGTGGTCCCTGCTATTACATTTTACTCTACACAAGAATAAAGGCTTATATAATACTGTAAATTGAACATAACTGTTTCCAGTCTGTTTGGTTTCACAATTATTTTAGCTACTCTAATAGGTTGTTTTATATATTGATGCTAGTTTAAAGATAAAATTGCCTTTGTTTTAGAGAAGTATTCATGTACTCATAGAAATGCTGGAAATTCATTAATTTATTACCTAAAGTTACTGAGTGTGTAGTTCATTTCTTCAAAAGCACCATTTTTAAATGTGGACACAATTTGGCTGCTGAATATCAGATGAGGGAATCCAGATTGTTCTTAAAATATCCTTCTCAATATCTAGTCTGACCTTTATATGTGCTATTATAATCTTCCTCATTTGCTTTATTGTATGTATGTGTGTGTGTGTGTGTGCGTACGTGCACAGGTGAACACGTGTGCATGTTCGCCTGTGTGTATTTCTTCAATTCAGTGTTGACACCTGCCTGGTCCCTGCAGTTTTCTTGGGAAGGTTTCAGAAGTAGTTTTCTATAATCTGCTTCCTACAACTGAGAATAACTGGTCCAAGATCACCCAACAGGCTTCATGCCAAAAGTGGGATTGGAATTCACCACCTGGGTTTCTAGCTTGAAGTAATAGCCAGTACCCCAAACTTTCTCGTTTGCTATTTACTTTGAATTAATTTTCATGCAACATTTGTCTCTACCGATATGTGTGTGTGTGTGCGTGTGTGCGCGTGCATGTGTGCATGTGTGTGAACACACACATGCAAGAATGGAAAAGGCAAGTATCTCAAAGCTGAGAACTCACTCAGGAGTCTTTAGAGAAATAGTCTTTGACTTACGACCATAATTGAACCCAACATTTACACGAATTTTGCCCCATTTTATGACCTTTTTTTGCTGCAATTGTTAAATAAATCCCTGCAGTTATTGTTAATAACATGGTTGTTAAATGAATCTGACTTCCCCATTGATTTTGATTGTCAGTTCGCAAGAGGTGATCACATGACCCTGAGACACTGCAACCATCATAAATATGAACCAATTGCCAAGCATCTGAATTTTGACACCCCTGTTCTAGAACATAGGTGACTGGATAAAGGTCTACCAGTCTAGTAAAGTGTTTACTTGGAAATATAAAATGGGCAATATCTTGGATTATTTGATATGCTCCTGACTTTTATCAACCAATATTAGGCTGTGGGTAGGTGGGCAGTTTCTATTTAAATAAATGCATTTAGTACTCCTAGTCATCATGAAAAGGATGTAGTAATTTGGTATTTTCTATGTGGTACAGAACAGGGGTGAGTTCTAACTTACCTCGCTGGCGGTTCGCTTTCTCCCGCGCCCACGCGCTTCACATGCATGCACATGCGCAGTAAAACAAATTATTAATTTTTTAAAAGGCCAAAAACAAGACGGTGATGCATACGCAGTGCTGGAAACCCGGCTTCTGCACATGCACAGAAGAAAAAAAATTCAAAAAAATTCCCCACCCCCCAAAAAATCCAAAAAACAAAAGATGGCATCAATGGACCTGAACCGGTTCCGTGACATCACTAGCGGCTTACTACCTACTCTATAGAACCGGTAGGAACCCACCTCTAGTATAGAAGAAGGATAGTGTAAAGGGCTCTTTCCTATAATTATTTTCTTGCAAATAAGATTTCATTTTTTCCCAATCAGCTATTATGACACTATTTGGGTGTTGTAAACATAAATGAATCAAGCACTTAGATATAGTACTGCAATAAAAATGATTAGTGAAGTGTTCCATTAACATTTGTTTTCATATTTTTCTTTTCACAGCATTTCCCCCACTCATCCCAAAGAAACTCTTAGTATTCCAAAACTTGTTAATTTGGTTTCGTCTCAGTTTAGAAATTTACTCTTCAATCCCCATCCCACCACAAATGATCTTTGCACAATATCAGATACAATGCTTATGCATTAACAGGATACATTTAAATGAGGGCATCGTATTCCTGAAAAATAAATTGGTTTATCCAAGAACATCTGAAGATTAAATACAGTATTATAATAAATCCAAAAGGTTGTGGGTATTATATTGCTAGCATGTTTTATTTCTTAGTCTTTCTGAGGTTTTAAACTAGATCCATTATTGATTTCCTTTACCTTGAATTACTATCTACCGCAGTGGAACGAGCAAAAAGTATATTCAATGTAATTGCCTATAGAAAATAAATTTTTTATCTATCCATCTACCATCTATTCATTGCAGGTAAAATTATGTAACATAGAAAACTATGCATGTTGCATTCATAGATGCTTATAATTTATGCTACTATAGACCAAGAACGTAAAAAAATTTTTTCCCTGAGAAACAGGAGGGAATGCAATATTTGGGAACATGCAGCTTTTAGGTGAACTACATTTACAGTGATTTGTTCATCATAATATTCTCCTGTAGAAGTTCTTAAATCTACAGACAGACAATTTGGTTTTGATGCTTTGAGTCGCCATCTGTTCTGAAGAGCCTCATCCATTTCTGAACTTAGATTCCTGAGGAGGGAAATGAATTTACAAAGTAATTATTTGGTTTCCAAATGTAATTATGCATTCATTTCACATTTATTTATACCACTGGTATATAGCCTGATGAATGTAAGTTTTAAATGGTTTTCCTTTAAGAAAGCTTTTTAATTCTCTTTTCCGGACTCATGTGTGCAGGTACTTAGTAAATTAATAGGGCGGGTTGGAGGCATACTTTGTTAATTATCATCAAAGGGGGGGGAATGAATAAGCTATTATATTGCTCTTGCAGAAGCTACAGGAATGAGAGTATATTGAAAACTATGTATAGTAGTTTTACATGGAATTATAAATGCATTGGATTATTTTGAGTAAGAATTCATGCCGAGTTCAATTTTGTATTTGAAAAAATGATTTTCCATACTTGCTAGTTAATGGTTCCTGAAAAGATAAATGAAAATATGCCTAATACATTTATACAAAATAAATACATTTTGTTCCATATTCAAGAGACCGTAATCAGATTTTCACACTGTAAACCATAATGAATTTATGAACAACTCTGTCATACCTGTGGTGAAGACTATGTAAATGAAATCAATGAATATTTATTTATGTATTACTTGTGGGAATTTTGTAATGGACCCATAAGCCTATATCTGAATTCATTATTTGGAAGAAAAATTATGCAGGGGCTCATCATCCCAGGGGTGGAATTAAAGTAAAATGAACAAGTAATTGAAACTATCTTTGATCATGAGCCTTGATTCTCTTTTCCCCTTACTTTAAGGAAGAAAATATATTTTCATGTTTAGTTGAGCAGTATAATGCAGCACAGAGAAGCATAATGTTAAATTTTCATAATAATGTTTGTAATGCAAATGAGAAATGCTTCAGAACAGGTTGATTAGCATTTTTTAAGGAAAATGACATTTTTCCCTTTTCCTTTATTTATTTATGATTATTGGTTTACTCTTCAGCATTGCAAATTCAGGTGGGTTTCAAAATGCATAGAATTTGGCTTGGTTTCTTTAATTATTTTAAGGTGGCCATAGCATGGCACTTTGTAATTAATAGGGTTTTCTATTCTGTAGACATATTATTGAGCATCAATCTATCTTTGATGGTCAATTTAAATCAGTTTAGGAACTAGCCTCTGTTCCAATCAAGTATCTTCAGTTTCCCCCTCCCCTATCCCACTTCAAATGACCACTGAGGAAGGAGGTGAATCACTGCAACAAAATGATCCTTTTGCTAGCCCCCACAACCAGTTCAGTCCAGAAGGATACCATGGTTAATAATATCAAAAGCCACTGTGAGACAAAGAACTTAAGGCTGAATTCACTATTCATATCCTGGCTCTGCATAGGCCATCAACAAGTGAAATCAACATTCTCTTCATATTATACCCTGGCCTGCAACCTGACTGAAATGGGTCCAGATAGTCCATTTCCACCAAGATCCTGTGGATTGTTGTCTGGTCACTTTTTCTACAAACTTCAAACACAAAGGGAAACTGGATGATAACTGTCTTAGATAGCAGAGGGGATGGCCCTGGGGGACAAAAGAAAGAGATACTACCAAGGTACTACAATGGTCAGATAAAAGAGGACTGAGTCTAGGATAGGAATGTAATTTGAGTAAATCTTTCAGGCATGCTAGTGCTGAAAAAGATAAAAGGACAAAACGAGAACGCTCATTCAGACTTTCAGGATCTGTTGCTATGACTTTTTAATAAAAGTAGTAGTAACTACATGGCATTGGATTTCTAGTCTGATCTGCTTTGAAGGGCTGACATGTCAAAATGGAAGGGTGCAATGATGGCCTGTGTTGTATTACAGCAACAGAGACAGGTTTTGTGTGTGTGTGTGTGTGTGTGTGTGTGTGTCTGCATAACAATCTTACTAAAAAAATTATATGAAAAGAGAAGGGGCGTTGATCTTACCTGATACACTCCTTCTCAGAAAGGTGGATATAGCCTCCAGGAATGGGTTAACTCTGAATGCTAGCTGATAGGACCAAGTCTGTCAAAACCATTAAGGACCGCTTCTGTTGCCCTCACCTTGGCAGCTCTTGACGAGAAAATGAAACAACAGACTTCCACGTGCCTTATTCACTGCTGTGAACTTCTGTCCTCCAAATCCAAATGCACCCCAACTAAAAAATCACCAAAGAGTAACCAGGGTGGGGCTTGGAGGCGATATCTACCTTCCTGAGAAGGAGCGTATCAGGTAAGACCAATGCCCCCTCTCCATAGTGGTGGTTATAACCTCCAGGAATGGGACATACCAAAGCTGGCTTGTCCTACCGGGTGGGCAGAGTCTGTTGTCCAACATCTCCTATACTCTAGCAACTTGTTGCAGCACCCTTCTACCAAATGACACCTCCGCTGAGGCAAACAGGTCCACCTTGTAGTGTCTGATGAAAGGAGTAGGAGAGGACCACGTAGCGGCACAGCAGACCTCTTCTAGAGAGGCCTGAGTAGTCCACACTGTGGTAGTTGCTGCACTGCAAGTCAAATGGGCCGTAATCCTACCAGGGGCCCGGGTGGCCTGAAGTTCATACGCCTTGACGATAGCAGAATGAATCTATCGGCCCATGTAGAGGAGGATACCTTGCAACCCATCAAATTCGGCAAGAAGGAGATGAATAGCGATTCAGACTTCCGAAAGGAAGCAGTCCTGTCTATATAAACCCAAAGTGCCTGCCGCACATCGAGGGTGTGCCACTTCTTTTCCAACGCGTGGACCGGCCGTGGACAGAAGTTGGAGAATACAATTTCCTGTGCTCTGTGGAACCAGGTATTTCTTTTTGGGATGAATGCGGGGTCCAGATGTAGAATGACCCTGTCACTGTGAAAGATGCCGAGGTTGGAACATACAGATAGTGCTGCAAGTTCGGATATCCTCCTGACTGAAGTGATGGCCACGAGGAATGCCACTTTACAGGAAAGAAGGTGAAGGTACCCATGGACCACAGGTGGACATAACTTCGTAGCCCCTTGAAGAAATTGGCGAATGTGGGGGTGAAGACCCAGGGACCCTGAGGCACCACGGGCAGAACGGAAGGCAGGGCTGCCACTTGCCTACTGAGAGTGTTAGGGGAGAGACCCTTCCTCAGGCCATCCTGGAGAAAGTCCAAGAACTGGCTAATCGTAGCTGCCACAATTGTTCGCCCTTTCACACCCACAAAATGTTCTCCACGTGGTGTCATAGATATGGGTTGTGGAGGGCCGGCTGGAGGTCAGCATGGTGTCAATGACATTGGAGGACAGATTGTCCCTCTTCAGAATGCACTGCTCAAGCGCCAGGCGGTTAGCCTGAGCCACTGTGGATCCGGGTGGATCAACTGCCCCTGGGAGAGGGACGCTCCGCTCTGAGGAAGCCTCCAGGGTGGGACCACTGAGAGATCCATCAGGTCCGCGAACCAGGGTCTCCGAGGCCAGTATGGAGCGATAAGGAAGACCTCCACTCTCTCCGTGATGACCTTGTGAATGACCTGGGGAAGGAAAGGGAAAGGCGGGAAGGCATATAATAGTCCCTCTGGCCATGGAACCCAGAGAGCATCAATCCCCTCTTCTCCTGGGGTCGTAAACCTGGTGATATACCTGGGCAGGTGTGAGTTGCTTGGAATGGCAAAGAGGTCAACCTGAGGGAGACCGAAAATGGTTGTGATCCACTGGAACAATGTCAGATGTAGACACCATTCGGAGTGGTCCATGGGGGCTCTGCTGAGCCAGTCTGCTTATGTGCTGGCAACTCCGAAAATGTGTTCCACACGGAGGGAGAGCAAGTGTCTCCCCCCCTCACTGGCACAGTTGTTTGGTCTCTTCCATCAGGCTCGGGAGCGTGTTTCTCCCTGGTGGTTGATATGTGCCTTGGTTTTGACATCTGTCATGATCAGCAGGTGTTGACCTGAGACATGCTGCTGAAAGTGTAGCAGGGCTAGATGGACCGCCCTGAGTTCCAGCCAATTGATGCTGCGAGTGCTGTCTTGGTTGCTCCAGTGTCTTTGGGGCATTTGGGAGGACACATGCGTGTCCCAGTTGGACAGGCTGGTGTCCATGGTGAGGACAATCCGCTCCAGATTGGAGATGGCCAGGGACCTCCACCAGGTGAGGGACTCAAGGACCTCTGATGGCACATGTACCTTTGCTGGTGAGCAGGTTCTGCCCGATCTCTGAAATGGCAAGATAAACCATTGGAGGTCCCTTGAATGCAGGTGAGCCCAGGGTACTATAGAGAAGGAGGAGACCATCTTCCCCAAAAGTTGCGACAGTTGTCTCAAGGGTACCGACCTGTCCAGTTGGATTTGACGTACTAGTGCCCTCAAGCTGGCTTGGCGGTCTGGGGAGATAGATACTATGCCCTGAACTGAATCAATAATAACACCCAGGTGGAGTAATTGGGTAGAGGGAGAAAGGTGACTCTTCTCCAAATTTATGGAGAACACGTGGCGTCTTAGGACCTGAATGGTAACTGCCTGAGCTTGATTGGCAGATGCAGCCTGAATCAGGATATCAGCCAGGTAGCACTGGACACACATGGGTATGGTTCTCAAGTGGGCCGCTAAGGCAGCCAATAATTTAGTAAACACTCGAGGAGCAGAGGTGAGCCCAAAGGACATTGCCCTGTATTGATAATGGAGACCCACAAATTGGAATCTCAGATATTTCCTGTGGTGGTCTAAAATGGGCACATGCAAGTATGCCTCGGTCAAGTCAATAGAGGTAAGTAAGTCGCCCTCTCTAATGCCTTTTAGAATGGTGAGGAGTGAATGCATTTGGAACCGCCTGTATCGAATGTAGCGGTTTAGTGTTTTAAGATCAAGAATAATTATCCATTCCCCTGAGGCTTTTGGGACCACAAACAAAATAGAATAAAATCCCCGTCCCTGTTCATCCCCAGGGACAGCTTCGATGGCATGAATGTCCAGCAAGAGCTGGATCACTGTCTCCATGAGGTATTTTTAGCCGTTTCCCTTGAGACGGGGCATCGGAAAAAAAAACTCGGGGTGGAGAGGAACTCAAGAGAGAGACCAAATCTAATTGTTTCTCTAATCCAAGCATCCATAGTGGACTCATCCCATTGGTCTGCAAAGCAGGCCAGCTGGCCCCCGATGGGGAACTCAGGAATGGATTCATCTAGGGCGTCTAATAGAGTGACTTCCACCCCCTCGAAAGGGCCATTTGGACCTAAAGGTATGCCCTCTCTCTGAGTGATCCTGTTGCTGTCTCTGGCTAAAATACCCATGGGACCTGAAGGACCCCACACCTGCATCCAGTGAGCGGAAAGACGACTGGCGGAAGTAGGGAGAAGGGCCATAGTCCACACGTCTGGACATGGAGGGCAAGATTGTCTTTTGATTCAACCAGGAGTGGTTCTAAACCCTCCCTGAATAAGTTGCCTCCAGAAAAGGGGATCAATGCCCAGCCCCATTTATGGTATGCATCCGCCTGTCATGACTTGAGCCAAAACATCCGTCGTGCTGCAACAGTGAAGTCGATGGATCTTGCGGCAAAACGAGCTGCATTAAGCATTGCATCGGCTGACAGCTGTGTTGCTGCTACAAGTTTGTTGCTGTCCTGGCAAAGCCAGGTCAGTCGTTGGAAGTTTCTCTTGTAATTGGCCCGTGGTGTCAAGGCCAGCAGCATGTTTCACTTTATAAAGTGAGGATTTGAAGAGAGAAGGTTGA
>JANHFT010004909.1:21537-40094 GCA_032467955.1 Pseudoxenodon macrops
GCATTCAAAATGGGCTGCATGGGGACTTCTGGGAGGGGCAGGGTGGGCGGTGCCAGCCAAGAGTGGGATTTGGGAGTTCTCTGAACTGCACAGAATCTTAGCTAGAGGTTCTCCCGAACTCCTCCAAACCCCCAGCAGCCCACTCCTGCATATATACTCAGAATGTCTGAATGTGATATTTTCCACACACCAAAAGGAGCCTGGTTGGTGCATGGGAAGGAACTCCATATCCACAGTTAGATTACATTTGTTATTAGTACAGCTAAACAAGGCAAGACTCAGGGTTCCCCAGCTTATCCAAAGTGCCTTCCTAAGTTATTTAGTGCTCATCTTTTTTTTTAGAAAATAAATACACATGGCTATGTAAAAATGATACCCCTGCTTAGGTCAGGAACTATTCCAGTTTAAGGCAGCATTTTCAAAAGGATATACATTTGTGTCAGTGTGGACATTTATACATCACTGGAAAAAAATTGCTATGCCCAAAATATTTGCATATGAAGTTCATAAGTTGATTTACTTTAGATGATTAAAAAAAAAAAGAAATACAATTTTAGTCGAAATATTGCTTATCTTGGCCTAGTGGGGTGACCTGTGGTCAGGCAACCTTTATACCTTCCCAGCATGCTACCCAGTTTGTAACTGTTGGTGGTCAGACTCAACCTCTGAGCTTTCTGTTCTTAAATTTCTTCACTTACACAGAGGATACCTTTGAAGAGATGCTATCTATAGCAGGACATGATTGTTAGCCAGTGCTAATGATATAAAATCTCAAAAGATAAAGCACAACCGGTTTACGGAAGAGAATCACAAAGAAATCTCTCAGCAAAAATGGAGCAAATGAAAGACAGTCACTCTGCTGCCTGTTATTTATAAATAGATCCAATCATGTTTTCTTCCTTCCTTTACAGGCTTTAATTCTATTTCCCTGAAGAGATATGTTTGTGTATATGTTCAAATAGTAGTGATTATGATAGTTTGTACTAATTTAAGGAAAGATTGCTTAGATATGTACACCTGGGATCCCTGCAGGTATTTTAGGGCAGTTTCTTTATGAAGGAATTGTAATCATTTAAAATATTGTTTAAAAGGCTTCATTTTAGCAAACCCAGCAAGATGAATGAGTTCTCCTCTCTTCCGCAAAATAACCAGGGGGATGTTGTGCTAATGAGAGTGCTGACAGCTTTCCTTGGAAATAAAATGCTGTTTTCTTTGACATACTTGGCTGTCACAGGGCTTAGAGTTTCAAATTGTTTCTTTAAATTAGATTTCCCAAGCAAATGCGGGCCAGAGCGCCACTAATTGCTGGATGGAATTAACAATTGACCAAGCTATTTTAAATGGCGTATATTATTTTGAATTCCACACAAATGAAGAGGCAGGAGAACAGTGTATAATACTAATTATCTTTTAAAAGCTATACACTTTATGGACAGGTATATTGGTTAACCTTCCTATCAAGACTCCAACTGCTAATATTTTATGATTGTTTAATATAGTGTTATTGCACTATGGAACACTTTTTTTTGCAAGATAATGTTTCATAAATGTGTACAAGTAACAATGTAAAGGACTGAACTCAAGGTATGCTGATCTCAAAGGCTAACTAATAAACATTTAGAGGCCATTACTTGTTGTTAAACTTATAAACATCTGGAAAGAAACAGTGTGTTTCAATGACTCTGGCTATGTTGGAACCATATTAATCTTTCCTTCAATGGATATTGAATCTTCTACCCTGCCTACACTCAGAAAATCTCAGTAATGCAATTTAGAGTGTTGGCTTTAGACCAGGGGTTTCAAACTCGATTTCATTGAGGGCCGTATCAGGGTTCTGTTTGACCTGGGGAGGCAGGGGAGCATGGCCAGGGGGTGTGGCAGCTCGACATCATTCATGTTGGGGATGCTTATGGCCTGAGCGCTCTGCCAGCAAAAATGGGCTTCCGACCTCCGTTTTCAGCAGCGACAGCTTCTTGCAACCTTCTGCCAACGAAAACTGAGCTCCAGATGGCCACATGTATGGGCTGGGTCTGGCCTTTTGGCCTTGAGTTTGACACCCCTGCTTTAGACAGTCCTTAGTTTCTCTAATTACAGCTGCACATTGAGTATCTATGTATAAACGCATGTCTATGTACAATTTTGTAGCTTTAAATTTTCATTTAAAGCATCCTCTTCTAACATTTACTTCACTTTATTCAAATTTTGAAAGTTTGTTTAGAAAAAGAACTATACCCAATTTTAAAACCTCTGAAATCCATATATGATATGCATAAGAAACATGCATTTGATATGCATTTGCTTCTTTTCATTGGAAAAATATTTGGAGACTATCATCCAAATGATTATCCTATGTCAGTTCTCTGCCAAAGTTTCTCCTAGGTGATTTCATAACTATTCACAATAATATCTATTGAGAATAACTAAGTGTTTGTCTAAAAAAATCATTCAAGGATATCTTTTAATTATTTTCAGTGATGATTCAGGGTGTTCCTTAATGGTTTCCTAATCCCTCTTTTAGCCATAACTTTTTTTACAAAATATAGTTTACTACACAGTAGATTTTGATAGAGTTTTTTAAATTATTATTTTCTAATTGTTCTGCTCTGAATTATGAAATGTCCAACTACGATTGACTTTGGCTGATCTCAGTAGATTAAATAGGATTAGACCACATTGGTATTTGGATGAGATGCTGCCATAAAAGCTCACAGCTGTATATTAGACTGCGAGGGAAAAGACAATCTTGCTGTAACCTTTTTATCTGTAGTGTTAACGCTCATCTCATTATTGGGAATTCTGTTTGTGGATGGACAGAAAAGTCCAATTGAAGTGTTGTAATAACTGAGTGCTTTGATCACTCTTAAAGATCTTCCAGATGTCAATTAACTGGCCAGACATCGAAAGGAAGACTGTTCACTTGGCTTCCCACCTCTCTTCCCACTGCAAAATTCCCTTCTACTGCATGCAGTAGAGGAATTAATTTTGACTGACCTTAAGCAGTTTGAAATTAAAGGATGTGGCGGAAGGCCACAAACCTCAGGATGCCCAGGATTTGCTGTCCTGTACCACATGCTTCTTTGAAGATTTCCAGACTGTGATTTCTTGATTTAAGAAAGAATCCCCTTCAAAGGCTGGTACCCAGACAGGAAAAGAAATCCGAGATTGAGTTCTGTGACCTTGAGGCCTGGTGATGATTGTGTGTGTGTGGTGGGAGACAGAATTCAACAAACATTGTTTATGCCTTTTATGCTATCATACAAAAATAAAAAGGTATTTATGTATGAGTATACCAGCTCTATTGAGTCTGCATTAGGTTTGGCAGGATTTTGTTTTGTTTTTGTTTGTTTTCAGTGAAAAAGGTTAATACAGATTGGAAGAGAGCTTGGAGGTCTTTTACCCAGCTTCCTTATTCTGGATCAAAAGTCTTCATACTATCCTAGACAAAAGAATGTCCAACCTTTTTTTTTTTAAGCTGCCAGTGATTGAGCACTCACAAGACCAGGAAGGTGGGTGTTCCATTGGTTAATAGCATTCCTGGCCTTATCTCCGGTTTGGATATTATTACAATAAATAATTCTATCAGTGGTGGGTTGCTCTCGGTTCGGACTGGTTCACTAGAACCGGTAGCGGAAATTTGCCCCCACTTGCCAAACCGCAGCGACGGCCGGCTAGCCACGTCCCTAAACTGATCCTCTGGCCTGAAATCGGTCCTCTGGGATGAAATTGCCTTGAAAAGAACCTTCTGTGCATGCTCAAACCCTCCTGCACATGCTCAAACCCTCCTGCACATGCGCAGAGGGTTTATACCCAGAAGGAAAGGTAAGAGGAACCCACCTTTGATTCGTATGATAGGGTTTATTTTCATGCATTGAATTGGGTTGCAACTTGTCCATCCATTATATTTTCCTAAAGATGCATGGAATTCCCTCTGCCATTTTATGTCTTTTATGCCTGAGTAAAATGTGTAAAATAAGAAAAATGTGCAAAATATGCATCAAATCCCATTTAGCTTCAGCATTCTATTTGACCAAAATTTTCTTCCTATATTGGTCTGTTAAATAGATGGTTTACTATAACGTTGTTATTATTTAATAGTCAGAATGCTTTTATGTACCCTCTGCATGGGAGGTATAGGCAAATGGGGTCCTTTGAGACTCTCTCTGAATTTCTTCATCGACAGACACTCTTCTATGGTAGGTTTACATTCAGCAATTTTGTCGTCATACTCTTCTGAATGCATATATCTCAAGGAATTGACTTGATTAAATGCCATCAAGTCAGTGTCAATTTTTAATGACCACGTAAATTTTCTCCATGATAATCTGTCCTTAACATGGTCCTTACAGGTCTTCTAATGATGCACCCATCACGACTGTAATGGAGTCCATCTAGGTTGCTACTCAACATTTTCTTCTTCTCTTTCCTTCCATCTTTCTGAGCATTAGAGCTGTCTCCAAAGAGTTAGGTCTTTGCATAATGTGTCCAAAGTAAGATAGTTTGAACTGGTCCTTAATGCTTCAAGTGTGCAAGCTGTCCTGGATAGAACAGACAGGAAACAAACCAAATGAGCTAATTCTACTTTATTATAAGGCTACATTAAATAGAATCTTTCAAGTCTGAAAGTACAAATCTCCTGCCCTCTCTTTTTACAGCCTGATAAATTAAGGAGGATCCTTTCTGAGTGTTTTGTCTGCCCATTATGCAGTTGTGGGATTCCCCTCCTGTTATCTGATCATATGCAGCATCTCTTTCCCCTCCTGCTCCCTGGTCTCTCAAAGTCATTCTCACATACCATCACAAAGTGAGAAACCCTGGATTGATTTGTTTGTTTATCTTTATGCTTGTTTTCTTGGCTGTCCATGGTATTCTCAAGAATCTTCTCCAATTCCATAGTTCAAAAGTGTCAATATTCTATCTATCCTGCTTCCTCAAAGTCCAATGTTTGTTTCCAAAGAATGTCACAGAGAATATTTTGAGGAGCCACTATAAAATAAGATATATTTGTAATAAAGATAGATTGCTAGTTCAGATTCCTACATCCTAGAAATCACTAGTTAAAATTATTTTTTAAAACTTAGAAGGAATTAATTAAAGAGTTCATCATGGTCTAGCAATTATGTATTGGCTTTTTTCCAGTTTTTAAGTAATCAAAGGCAGGAAATACAGAACCAGAGATTTTACATCATGAAATAAACATTTCCTGTCCAGGTTTTACATAAATAGGGAAGTCTTCGTCAGCTTTACAGGCCCTAAAAAGATACTAATCTCGATCACACTTCTGTGCAGATGGCATTTTTAAGTGCCGATCTTTGCATTCAGCATTTTAGCTGTGAGTTAATTTCTGCTACGTATCATATATCATTCTTCATTATTCCAGATAGCTGACCCCCACCTGGTCACAGTTGTCTCATGATCCATCAGGAATATGGTAGAGAAATAAAGAGGAAATATAACGGCTGTTCTACCCAAGAGAGACTTGCCTCATATTATCAATGGCTGCCCACTACGGAGTTAATAGAAATATTGTCATTGTAAAATTGGAGTCTTTGACTGATTGTATATCTAAGGATTTTCTAGATTCCATTAAAATTAATGTGTTTTGCAAGATGCAAGCAAGATATATGAAAAAATTCAGACATTCAGAGGAATCTTTTCTAGAGATTCCTTTTTTTAAGTGAAATATCAGGAGTGAGTACAGATCTATATTAACTGCATTTTTTTGCCTAACATTTTGACACGTTGTGAGTTCAATCCTAAGTAGATGTAGGGTCTCCTGCTTGGGCAGGGGGTTGGACTAGATGACCTGCAAGGTCCCTTCCAACTCTGTTGATCTGTTAAATCTGTTAGTCATAGTAACTCATGTGTCCTCATAAAAGCAAAAGGACCCCAAATGCTAAATTTGCTTTCTGCACTTATATATTTGGCTCTTGCTTTAGAAGAGGAATAGGTCACATTGTACTCTGTATTACTGATAGCAGACTTTATTTGGTGTTAGAGAGCATTACCATCCATAGCCAAACTAAAAGAGAGAAGTACGCTAAAAGCAGGTATTCCATCAGAGCAAAGTCCTCAAAATCTTTTCAAAGCAAAGAGGGAATACATTGAAAACCACAGGTCCAAATAGGTCTACATACACCTTCAAAAGGGGTTTAGAGAGATGGATGTTAGAGAGAAAGTAGGTCCTTAAGTATTGGTATTCACCAATCCAAATTATTCTTTTTTCTGCAGATCATTAGCAGCAGTGTTTCTTCATCCTGAAATTGTTGTAGGGAAAAAAGGGGATAAACAATTTGGAGCAGTGTTATTTTTAAGAGAAACAGAAGGAATTATACCATGGTCACTGACAAGATTCTTAATTTCCTAGAAAGCTTGCTCACTCCTGGCTTAGTTTAAAAGTCTGGATAATACTTAGCATTGTGAATAGTACAATACTTACACATTATTATATAGAATAATATATACTATTATATTATTGTGAATAGTACAATGCAATATTACATTATTATATTGCCATATTGCACATTTATTTCTAAAGAAGTTGAATTGGCAAAATAAATCCATTTCACATGACTTATAACTCATAATTATATCAGTACATTCAAAAAGATCTTGTATTCCCTTAATTTTAAGTTTAGTTCTTGTGTGAAATATTTGTCCTTAACATTAGAAATTTGCAATTCTATGAATTCTAAAAAAGTATCATTGGATTCTTTTACTATTCTAATTGCACCTTCGGATAATGGTAGATTTGCAATTTATCTTTAAAACATCTTATAATCCATTGACGATTTAATAATAATGGTCACCTACATGGTTTGCCTGAGTGTCACGCTGTTCTGTAATGAGTACTCCTTGAGTTTTATGAAGCCTCCAATTAATCATCATAACACCAATTAAAAAAGCCATTAGGAATGCTGTTGGTGTCCATTAATCCTGTGTATGTATGTGTATGTGCATGCATGCATGTGTGTGTGTGTATGCATGCATATGTGTGTAAACATTCCTTTAACATGTCACATTAATTATAGAACACATAGTAAATCTATACCATGTTTATTAAAAATGAAATACCAATGGGAAGCACAAATAGGAAAAATGGAAGAGTTCCCATGTTCATATTTAATGGAATTGTATGCCTGATCTTTATTTCTTGCCTTCAGGTATTGCTTTAAATAACAAAATAAAGCCTGCATGTGTACAAATTCTTGTGCTTTGGCCCTTTTGGAGGCAGTCCTGGAACTATGGAGAAAAAAGCATTCTAATCATGCAAGATAGAACTCTACAGACATATAGTGTTGTGCAAGGGCTTTTTATTCTGATTGTGGGATGACTGCATGGAAATTGGAAAGCATCTGCAAGGCTGTGAATTCAAAGAAGTTTTGAAAAGGTTTTAAAAGACTCATCAGTTAAAACTGTACCAACTGTACATTTTACGTAAGGCAGCCTTCCCTGACCTGACACCTTCTCGATTTGTTTTGTCAGCTTTTCCAATTGGAATCTGTTACTTTCTCTCCTCTCCTTACCTCCTCCAAAGTCTGAAGTCGACTTGCCTTCAGTGTTTCCCTGACATACTTTTTAGAGGCAAAAGCTCAGAAAATTAAATTGTGGAAGATGGAAGATGTTTTTATGGTCTCCTTGAAAACACAGATAGGTAACAATTTGTATAAATGTATTCATTTTTGTATTGAACAAAAAAACAACAACAACAAAACCCATAAGAGTTATTGCGCTTTTAGAGATTTAAGTGTTTTATAATTAACTCAAATTATCAACAAGAAACCTTGACTTCATACATTATGAATGATGAGGTTAATTAAAGTATAGATTGGGGTCAGAAATAGGAAAATGATACAGTTCTTCTGGGTTTTCATTGAGTTAATATGTATATCATTTCACGAGCCAGAGTTGAAATCTTCTTTCAGAGCCCTGTGAGATGTGTGCAATGTATTATTTTGGGCTATTCTTATCCTACTGTGTCACTAGTACTATTTGTTTGCCTTATTATGGAAAATATTTTGTTTTTTTAATTATACATATTAATCACAACCCTAAAACTTGCTCAGCCTTCTACTTCTTTGGAAGAAGTTTAGATATCTGCAACTGGTATATTGTTTTCTCTTTTTGTAATGCTCCCAAATTATTATGAACATAAAAGAAATTTCTCTAGCATTTATTTTTATTTCCCTTAAATAGATTCTCATTTTATTATTTGTATAAATGTAAACCCATTTTTTTCATAACATGAGCATTATTTGTTCACAATGACAAGTAAGCAAATCTTGTTTTTGAGTTCTGTTATCAAGCATGAGATATTAGCCACACTATGCTAAACAATATGCTAAACTAAATCATGTTTCCTGTGCCTAATGCCAAATTAAAGAAAGGTAAAGGTCCTCTCTCCACCCCACACCACCCCCAACACACATTTTGTGGAAAATATCTATAGTTGAAAGGTAAAGGAGAAAAAAAGAATCCATAATTGTTTTAATCAAATGAACATGTTGAGAATGGAAGGATGTTCTATACTTCAAATTCAGTATTGGATTTACATTTCAAAAAGACTGCGGTTGACTTTCTTAGTCAGCCTATAATTGGCAATGCATGTTGTTTTAGATTTTATGAAATCTTCCCATTACAGTAACTGCCCAGAGTCACCTTGTGATTAAGATGGACGGCAAAGAAATTTAACAAATAAAAAAAAAAAAATTATAATCTATTGGCTGTTTATAAGATATCCCTTTGTGTCTGATAGCTCCATAAATATGAGTGCAATTATTATACATAATTTTTAACAAAGAGAACCATGTTCCTTTTGTGGAATACATACCAAACTTGCAAAGCTTTGGGGAGTCATATGTCAGTGGTGAGTGAGATTGTGGATGGGAAAAAAAACCTGTGCCACTCTATCCACAGATCCAACCCACATTCCAATACAGGGGTGTCAAATTCACGGCCCGGATGTGTCACGCACTAGCCACCTCCACCCCCATTTTAGCAATGGGGAAAAAAGTTGTGATACATCACGTGACGAAAATGTGACGCCACGAGTTTGACACCCCTGCTCTACAACATCTTGTATTCATACAATTTATCAAAGCAAGTTTTAGCGCAAATACAAGATAACATTTTGGACTTTGAGGGGCGTATTTTAAGCCCCATATTTGAATACTGATAGAAAGACTTTTGATCATGGGCATGATTCTGAAGAAGGCTTAGGCACTTCCAGGGATGGGTATCTAAGAGAGGACGATATAAGCTGTTGGGAGAGCTGAGCCTGTTGGAATGAACAGAATCTATCTGCTTTTGCAATGATTTCTGCTTAATAGTGAGTCTTGGCTTCAATTAGTGTACTTTCACTGAATTATTTCATCTTTTGAGAGAGCAAGCATGTATGCTGAAGCCAGAGAAAGCTGACTTCCATTATATCCTCCGGTCCAATTTAGATGATGTCTTATTGATTTTAGATGGATATAAAAGCACCTAACTTACACTAAGCTGAAATCCCTGACTCTCAAATTATCACCACTTTTCTCTATTGGTTCCATCATACTGCAATCACTGAATTACTTCAGCTGCAAAAACCACCCTAGCAGATATTTAGTTATAATTGGGGTCCATTAATTTTGGAGAGTCAACTTATATTGGGAGGGGGGGGTAATATTGACAGCAGCCTTTAAAAGTGTTTGCTGACGAGGTGCATTTGTATGGTTTTTAATTAGCATCAACATCCACATTCTTTCCGGGAGGTGGGAGATAATGCACTTGGTAAACCCCTTCCTGCTGACAGATGGTCACTTATTACACATCATTAAAATTCTGACATCAATCAGTGTTTGTGCTTTTATAAGTATGTAATTAAATTCAAATGGTGTATGAAATGAAGAGGGACTCTCTTGCACATGTGTGCACACACAGTTGACACACACACTTGATTAGGCCAATGGGATGTTGCTAGAGCAATTCCTCATGAGGGGGTTGATCTGGGTTGTATCTGGATCTGCCTTTACTCCTAGGTATGCAAAGGATCTGTGCCTGAAGCAAGGCTCTGAAGATAGATTGGAGATGCTTAAGCGTTCAGAAACTCAGCTGGGGGAAAAATTGAAATGTATATCAGCATTTCAAATGCCTTTCTGTGGAGCTATTTATTTGTGAAGGACGAGAGGTTTCACGGCACATACTATAGATTGCGTCTGTGGAGATGATGGCTTCATTCCTTTCAATGGGGGGGATTCCTTGCAGAGGGCATAGCATTGTTTTGCAGCTATCATTCCTCGTCATATTGTGCCCTTGCTCATTTTTTTAATCATTCTTTTTAATTTGGGTGGAAAAAAAGAACAAAGATTATTTCTTCACATTATCACAAAAGTGGGTAGCCTTTCTAAATGCTAATTAATGCCAAATGCTAACCCAGTACCTGCTGTTTAAAAGGCTGGCAGCTTCTATTCATCATCTGAGTGACACCTGTTTCTAACCTGTTTTAACTCTAAGAAAATAAAATAAACACCCTGCATGCAAATGAATGCTACACTGACATCTTGGTAGAATGGAACTTGAGATAGCAACCCGGGTGGAAAAATTTTCCTCCTCCCATGTGATTGGAGGCTTTGACATTCATGTAGATGAGCTAAGCCTCTAGTCTGTCTTATTTCGATGTAATGCAGTCTATTTCGTCCACATTGCTCTTTCCTCTGCTCCCCAGTTTGGGTCCCAGGAGAAGAGACTGCATGATTGGGCTTCTGTTTTGCACCGACTGTGTTTAGCAGAATAAGCAAACCTTAAACTCTGGCTATTGTTAACTGCATATTATTAAAATAGGCACCTAACCTACCTTGTCTGGATTCAAAAGCTAAGCAGGGTTGAACCAGATTATTGTTGAAATCAGGGATGGGTTCTAACTTACCTCGCCGCCAGTTCGCTGCCTCCCGCACCACATGGCCGTGCCATGTACAAAAAAAGTCCAAATAACACCCCCCCCAAGGCCAAAAACAAGATGGTGATGCATGCGCAGTGTCATAAACTTGGCTTCTGCACATGTGCAGAAGAAATAAAATCAATTTTTTTTCCAAAACCCAAAAAAGATGCCGGCATCCACGGACCAGAACCGGTTCCATTATGTCACCAGCATCTTACTACCTACTCTATAGAACCAATCCGAACTGGTAGGAACCCACCTCTGGTTGAGATGGAAGATCACGAGGAAACTCTAATGCTTTTAGCTAGAAAGAGAAGTCTAAAAACACCCTAATAGTGGCAAACCATTTCTGTATTATTGTTAATAAAATAAGAGTATGTAGATGCTTACCCAACCTAGTCTAGAAGCAAATGTATGGGAAAACTTCCATTCTTCTCCTTGCTGCTTCCCTGGAGGGTCCACGTCTATGAGGCTCCTCCCAGAACTCCTTCAGTTTGTGCTAAAGCATCATTTATTTGGTTTAGTAGTGAAAGTGCTGAGCTAGCAACCAGGAGACTGTGAGTTCTAATTCTACTTTAGGCATGAAAGCCAGCTAGCTGACCTCGGGCCAGTCACTCTCTCTCAGGTCAGTCTATCTCACAGGTAGATTGTGGAGAAAATAGGAGGAAGTAGTATTAGGTATGTTTGCTTCCTTTATAAAAAAGTAAAATAAAAGCAGGACATACATACATACAAATAAATTTAGTGTTATGACTTGACAAAACCATCATAGGGAGCTGTGGGATTCTTTCTTCAGGGCCTCTGTAAGTTATGATCAATAGGCAGAGGGCTGCTTAAACCTTTCCTTGCCAATTTCTTGTCAATTCAAAATTTAGACAATACTATTCTACTGGCAATCCCCCCCTTCTTTGGCAATATCATATAAGTTGTTTCCAGTTCTTTCTCCCTTATCCTTAACAAAATCCAATCTTGCTCCCCCCCCACTAAAGGCCACTAAAGACTACTACAATTGTCCTCCAGTCAAAATTATCCTTCTCTTCTATTGAATGACAGAGCTTTTTCATTTTGAAGGGGGAAAAAAGCAGTTTGGAAGTGACTCTGGATAAGCAAACAATTTCTATGGGAGAGGCTGGCTAAATCCTGTCCATTTGCTGGTCCATTTCTTCAAATTCAGTCTACCATTGAATATTTCTGTTGAAATACAGAAATGGTGTTATTCGGCAGTAAGCAATATAGTACGAATAATTAAGGACAGTAGCAAAAAAATATTTAATTTCTTTACTGCGTTTTCCCCTGGGCTGTCATTTTGCTATTTAAGGTTCCTCCTCCTGATCACAAAAAATGAGAGCTTGCTTAACTTTTAGTAAATATTATAGCAATCAGATTGCTTTATTCACCACATAGTAAGATCCATATGGAATTGAGTATACCAGTAGAGGAGAACATACTGTATAACTGTAAGATAGCTTTGGGTAACTCAACCATGTGTTAGAATTGTTTGAAGAGGCTGGTTTATAGTTGGCGTTTCATGAGTCTGAAGCAGGGGTGAAATCCAGCAGGTTCTGACAGGTTCTGGAGAACCAGTAGCAGAAAGTTTGAGTAGTTCGGAGAACTGGTAGCGGAAATTTTGAGTAGTTTGGAGAACCAGCAAATACCACCCCTGCTGGCCCCAGAGTGGGGTGGGAATGAAGATTTTGCGATATCCTTCCCCCAGGAGTGGGGAGGGAATGGGGATTTTGCAGTATCCTTCCCCTGCTACACCCACAGAACTGGTAGGGGGAAAAAAGGATTTCACCACTGGTCTGAAGCTTAGCCTTATGCCTGAAAAATGCCACCATGGTTTGTTCAACAAATCATGGCTTAATAACATCAAACTTCGTATCATGTTTAAATGCAACTAAAGTAGGACTCCATTAACTGCTAGATATTGTGGCCAAAACAATGTTATCTTTTAAATGCTATCCTATGACATCAGTGAATGTTCATTTATCAAAGTAGACTCTTCTGGGCTGGAAAGAATTTCTTGTCTTTTGTAATTAAAAAGGGGCTTAAAGGCATGTCAGTCACCTCTAACGTTCCACCGTTTAATCTGAGCAGTCAATAGCATCCATTCTAATGAAGATGTTCTCATTCAGTTTCAGGAGAGGATTATTTAAACTGTTTGAAGGGTTGAGCGCATGAGATACTAATTGTGGATTATGTTCATTCATGTGCACACAAGAAGCGATATTTAAGACTATGCTATAATCTCTTTCAAAATAAAACAAAAGACCATTTATTTTTGGTACTGCATTTTCACCTGACAATAAAATAATGGGATCTAATGAAAGAACAATACAGTGATATTTTAATGCTATCATAGGAGCAATTTATTGTAATATATGGGTTATATCAGTGGAAGATCTCTGAGAAATCAAATAAAAGAGGGAGGGAGGGAGAGAGAGAGACGTGTATATGTATGTATGTACAATATGCATAGTCTCTTTAGGGTCAGGAAATAGGGAAGAAAAGATAATGCTCAGAGTTGCTTTTGGTGAGATAGGCAAATGTGATATAGATAGATAAATAGTTAGTGTGGGGCTAATAAGAGAATTGTAGGAATTAAATAATGTGTGCAAAGATGCAAGGAAAGAAGTTGAGTTATATCAATTTTAAACAAATCTTTTTAAAAGATTTGTTTAAAAAGATTCCTGAATTATAAAATTCTAAAGGAAAGACACATGATGGTTCTCTTTTATGCGCAGTACTGGAGGCATTGTGCCTGTAATGCTAGCTCTAAAGCACAAGAGCAGTATCGTATTGCTATATTTTTGTGGTACACTTTCCACAGCTATTTGGTTAACCAGTTTGGGAATAATACCCTAAATTATATAGCAATAGCAAAAGGACTTAGGCTTTGCAGCACTGTCTAAGCAGTTTACAGAGTCAGCCCCCAACAATCTGGATCCTCTAAACCAGAGTTGTCAAACTCAAGGCCCACGGGCTGGATCCAGCCCAAGGGGTGCTTAGATCTGTCCCGCGGGGCTA
Organism: Pseudoxenodon macrops; assembly: GCA_032467955.1. Taxonomy (NCBI): domain Eukaryota; kingdom Metazoa; phylum Chordata; class Lepidosauria; order Squamata; family Pseudoxenodontidae; genus Pseudoxenodon; species Pseudoxenodon macrops. The sequence goes on from JANHFT010004909.1 coordinate 35,477, forward strand.
CCCTGCAAATAGTGAAGGACCAGCCTGTGGTGCCTCTGCCAGTGAAAACAGAGTTCACCCGTGGCTCTCCTGAGCTCTATTTTCTCTGGCAGAGGGTTGCAGGAGGCAGTTGCAGCTGAAAACGGAACTCGCAAGACCATTTTTGCTGGCAAAACGCTCAGGCCACCACAGGCTTCCCCGACAGGAGTGACATCAAGCTGGTCATGCCCACTCTGGCCACAAACCCTGTCCCCCCAAGGTCAAACACAACCCTGATGCGGCCCTCAATAAAATTAAGTTTGACACCCCTGCTCTAAACTGTTGTTCTCACCTAGGCTTTCCCAAACCACGAAGCAGACTCTTTGCCCCGATCAAACATCTTTTAATTAGGTTAAAGGGAATTCCTCTTCAGCAAAGTCTCGGCAAACTGTAGTTCATGAGATTTCACAACTACAGACCTTTATCAGGCTTGGAGATTTGCCAGGCCAATATCTTCCACACGCCATGCTGTAGCAGCAATTACTTGGCAAGAAGTCAGGAACCGATCTTCACCCTCATGAATTGAACTAATTGTCTCCTGCAAACTCCCTTCCCCTTCGCTCCTCTTTATTCCCTATGGGAGTTACCATTCACTGTCCCCCTGTGCCTTTACTCCCAAGTCAGCCTTTGTTCCTTAGCTGTTCCCTTTTTCTGGCAGCTTTGCGCATGCGCACATTGGAAACAGGCTCCAGTTGTTCTTCTGCCCCACTGATATCCGACTCCAAAGGCAGCTGATAATTGTCGGATGGCCCTGGCCCCATCTCTGCCTCTGATGTAAAGCACTCACTTCTCCAGACTCCAGAACTGGCCATGTTCCTGCCCAACCTCCTCACAGTCTGAGTCTGCCACCAGCTGCACTGGCTGCTGATAGGCCACAACAACTGTATAGATTTTTTTGCCCACTCAAATATTTACATATTTAGGTTTACCTGTTCAGGGAAACTTTCTGTATACCTAGCACAGGATCCAAAATGGATTAGAAAATAGATTAGACCATTCTGGAACATGGATGGTCTCCCAGACCTAATAATTCTGAGTCTTTGCATCTATTTGTGTAATTTTTTAATACCTTCACAAAAGACTATACACAGAGATATAGCCCTATATGAAGTGATAGTTTTTCTCAAAAAACATTTTGAGAAAAATACATTGATTCTAATATGTTCTGTGTACTTTAGGACATATAGTTGTCTTAAAAATATTTTTTTGTTTTTTGCCCTCAACCAGCAGGTCCTACATTACATTACATTAACAAAGCAATTGGGAAGAATACGACAATAGTATAGTTTTTTTTTTTTAGGGACTTACAATATTTTCTGTATGCTAATTCAATAATCACAATCTCACTTATTTTGAAAGAAAATAAATAAATTCATGGCTAAAGGAGATCCCTTCCTCGAGGTTTCCCCTCTCCACTCATGTCCAACTCTGGGGGCGGGGGAGCAGTGCTCATCTCCGTTTCTTAGCCAGGGGAACCAGGGTTGCCTTAAGACATTTCCGTGGTCATGTGACCAGCATGACTATACATTGAGTGGCACAGAACGCTGTTAATTTCCCACCAAATTGGTACCTATTTATTAGGCCGCATGTGCTGTTGAGCTGCTAAGTAGGCAGGAGCTGGGGCAACTAAAAGGAGCTCACCCCATTGTGTGGCACTTGGGTCTTGAACCTGGGCTGCCAGCTTTCTAGCATGTGAGTACTTCTCCTTCCTAAAAATACAACTTAAAAATATTCTCAGCTCGTGAAGGAAAAAAAGAGTGCTGATGTGTCATCTTCAAAACTAAGCTGCAGGATTAGATTTAATTTGTTTATCTTTGCAGGCTCTTGGAAAGGAATCAATGTGTTAAGTATGTTCAAGGAAAAACGGCTGTCACTTCTGTTTAAATGCATCTCTGAACAGGGTAAGAGTATGTGCAGTATTAGTATTTCATCAAGCATTTATTCCTTCATGTTCCTGCTGGCATACAAGTTGGAAGTTCTTACTGTTGGCAGCTTTTGTTTCTTGGCCTGGAACCCTGGCTAATCTTTAGAGACATTGTTTATGGCAAGGACTAACAAGACACCATTTATGATGTGCCACCGAACTTTATAAAGCCATTCAGTGTCAACATTTTTATGACAGGTTGAAAATTATTTTAAAGAGTATGAAGAATATAATATATTTCCAATGGTGTTCAAAAAGTGTCCTCTATAAATCATCTTTTTAAAAAAAATCATCCCTTCCCACAAAGGTTGAGGTCTCAACAAATTGCTGGTGGTGCTTGAAGGTGTATATAATATCAATAGCAATGGCACTTAGACTTATATACCACTTCACAGTTCTTTACAGTTCTCTCTAAGCAGTTTACAGAGTCAGCATATTGCCCCTAACAATCTGGATCTTCATTTTACGTACCTCGAAAGATGGAAGGCTGAGTCAACCTTGAGCTTGGTGGCTCAGTTTCAACTGCCCAATTGCAGATAGTCGGCAGTCAACAGAAGTAGCCTGCAATACTACTATGCTACTATGGCTTATTGTGATGATTTCAATAGAATAGAATAGAATAGAATAGAATAGAATAGAATAGAATAGAATAGAATTATTTATTGGCCGTGTGATTGGACACACAAGGAATTTGTCTTTAGTGCATGTGCTCTCAGTGTACATAAAAGGACAAGATACATTTGTCAAGAATCATATCATTGTTTACTGTACTTAGTTTTGAGTTTTGAGACTGAAATGATTACTCAGAAAGTTAATTAGATGTGACAATAGTTAAAACAACTTAGCATGCCATCAATTTAATTGCCATTTAAAAAAACATCAAGATTCTTTTGCCATTTTGGATATTTTTTATTTATTTGGTTTGGATAAGAGATAATTATCACAAAGTGATTGTCTGTAAGAAAGACAGTGATATATGATGAAAGAGAGAAACTAGCTAAAGATAATGAGAATTAGGTTTGACACAAACCATTAAATGTATGTATGCATGCATGCATGCAAAAATAAATTCCTAATGGATTCTGAAGGTGGTTTAATAAAAATTATACAGCAGGAAACAGATGTAACCTCAGATAAGAAGATCAATGTAGCCAGTAGATGAACAGCAAATTCAACCAAAGTAATTGATTCAGTTGTAATTAGTTAGAGAAGCATTATGAAATATTCTGGGAAAAAATGGTCATGTAAAGTAAAAAAAAAAAGTCACTTTCTCCCAGTTAAAATGTGCCGGCAATAAATAAATATAGTTTGTATTATTGTATTTCATGATGTATTTAAGTTGTATTATTTCTGGCAAGTGAAGGCACACAATTGAAAAATTATTTGTAAAGGAAAAAATGCAAACTACTTTAAGCAGCAATTGTTGGCATTCAAGGTTCATAACAAAACAATAATTGAATATTCATTTGAAGCAGCACTATCTTACAAAGCTGTTGCAGCTTTTTCCCTTTTTTTTTTGTTCTACTTATTGCCATATTTTTGACAAATTATGTGAATGTTTTCTTCCAAGTCTTACAATCATTTAATTTGAACACCAATATTTTTACAACACTGATATAAAAGTGCTGGCAAAATATCCAGGCTATTTGTAACAAAAGGGAAAAAAAAGAAAACTCCAAACAATAAAAGGTTTTTCATAAACGGGAAGAGTTTGATACCTTTAAAAATTCCGGTCTTGCAAATTTGCAGGAAGTGGACCAGTTTCAATGTCAAAGAGATACCATAGTTACCCGTAAATATAACAGTAAATCCTGAATTTAAGATGATTCCGTGCCCCAGGGGAGATTAACATCCCCACTCCACCCAAAGATGATGAACATCTACAAAAATTCTATATGCTTTACATTTCCTTATATTATCAGTCAACTCCTCCTGAAATCAATTCTGGAAGTTTTCTTTCCCCTTCAAATATGTACAAATGTTGATTTTATGTTATGTGTACATTAAGCACATAGTAAATGACATGTTCAGTGAAGTGATTCACAGCATAATGGCAACACGATGATGCCTGAATTTGCATTTCTTATCTCAAGGAAGAGCAATGGGAAAAGGCTCGTCTCAAGACTTTTTTTCCAGTCTGCAAGACTTTGAGTTTTGCTGAGAAGTTTCCAAACTAAGTTTGGCATACACTTCAGCCTTGCTTTGGGCATTTGCTGAAGCTACCTAATCCAGAAGATTTTTGTGGGGAAAAGCTAGGGAGCTTCTGTTGGATGATTTCACTACACTCTGGGCATTATTCATGGTATTTCCTGAAGTTGCCTAATCTGAAAATGCTCAACCTGCTCTAAGAGAATTCCAAACAGGGTTACACACTGGTGCTGGTTACAGTACCAATCTGAAAAATATTTCAGTGAGTGTTTCTGGAGAAGGCTTCATTTACTTTTTTCCCCTTTGCCACACAAACTTTCCCTCAGCCTTATCTTACTGTAAGGCTGCAAGGAGCTGCAAAACAGTGGAGAATGAAGAACATGGCTACTTTGCTCTCTTCTGAGAAGCAAGAAATGTTGTCATTTTTAACAGCATTGACAGATAAATTATGTGAGAAAGAAGCTTTCTTATTACAATAATATATTGTAACAATAGTATATACCAGGGATGGCTAACCTTTTTCTTCTT
>JANHFT010004909.1:44068-57726 GCA_032467955.1 Pseudoxenodon macrops
CCCCCCAGAGAATTATGGGAATCCAAAGAGACAGTTTCTACCCTTGTTCACTTTGGAATGAAAGTTGTCCTTTTGCCACAATGTTCTGCACTCAAAACCTTCCACTGAACCCCAATGTCAAATGCAATTTCAGGATTGGAGAAGGAATTACTGGTTTTCCAGGCTGAGCAGGGATTTTGACTGAATGCCTTCCTTCCTCCAGTCATTCAATTCTGTGACTTCATTCAACCAGTTCTATCGAGTAGGTAGTAACTCCGCGGTGCTGTTACAGAGCCGGTTCTGTCGGTGGCTCCGTGGTTCCCGCCATCTTGGATTTTGCTTCTGCGCATGTGCAGAAGCTAGTTTTTGACTGCCGCTGAGCTCGAGGTGCGACCCTGAGCGAACTGGCAGTAAGAAGATTCAGAACCCACCTCTGATGCTTACTACAATCCCAATAACTGCCTTCCGTACCCTGCAAAGTTATTATCTACAAAGAAATAGCCCGGATTAAAAATCTATCATCATCAACATCATCATCAACAATAACAACAGAAATAATGATGTCATATTCCTTTAGCCTCACAAACCAGGAAGGATAATTTGCTAAGTGTACAAAGCACTGCATTTTTGAAGAAACAAATCAAAAACAGTAAAGATATATTTAGAGCTGTTTTGTTTTTTTTCAAAGATGCAAATAAGAAATGCAACATATAGCGTCATTCTTGATCATGTTCTTCTTTATACTCGTTAGTTAAAAGTAAACAAGCAATAATTAGCTTTCAATTATGTATTTAGGCTATGTCTCTGGAAAAAAAATGGATTGGGGGAAGGATGATGAAATAATTTCACATAAAACAATGATATCCTCAAAATCCTTCTGAGAAGTTTAAGATTTGTTTCATTAATATAGGATTGTCTTACAGGAGAACACAATGGTATTTTATTTTTTTATTTTTTTAAAAATGTCCTTACCCAGTGCTCACTTGGGAACAAATTAATTAGGGCTGAGCCGATCACACTATCGGTTGCTCAGCAGTCATTTCTTCTGCAGCCCTGGGAATTTTTATGCAAGCAGCATCAACTATAAACAGTCTCACTACCCACTTAGCCCTGACCTCACTTTGTGCAGAGAGTTTCAGGCAGAAGAGAAGAGAAAGAACATGAGAAAAATCACAAAATACAAAGACCTGCAAATAGAAATAGAACGACTGTGGCAAAAGAAAGTAAAGGTAATACCAATAGTAATAGGCGCCTTGGATGCACTTCACAAACATATGGAACATTACTTGAACACCACCTAGAGATGGACTCACCTCACTATCTAGAGATACCATTTCACCATCTTGCATTGGACTCTGTGACAATAATATATATTGATTGATTGATTGATTGATGGGTGGATGGGTGGATCACGTTTTTCTTGATTTCAATAGGAAATCAAGACGGGCATAGATCCTACACTCTTGCAATTGACTTCCTTGCTTCTTATCCAGCCAGATCATGATTGCTTACAAAGTACTGTAACATCATCTGATCATTGTGTAATTCATGACTGGTAATGCTATCTAGTGACATCCTAAGATGAAAGAGGGTAATTGAGACAATAAATAACAGTGCGGTCCCTTCACCAAGAGCCAATTTGATGTAGTGGATAAGGTAGCAGCTTAGAAATTGGGAGACCATGAGTTCCACTCTTGCCTTGGGTCCAAAGTTGACCTTGAGTCAGTCATTCTCTTTCAGCCCTAGGGGAAAAAAAAACAATAGCAAACCTGAATCTGAAAATTTGCCAAGAAAACTTATCCAGGCAATTGCCACAAGTCAATTACTCTTCACCAAATCAAATAGCAGGAATAACATGCAAAATGTTAAAATATGTATATTTCTAAAGATAAATATTTTTGTGAAATATTTTTCTCACTTTCACTCCTTAGTATAGGAAAATTTATCTAAACTTTTCAGCAGCTCAGTGTCTAAGTTTGCCAACTTTTCTGCCTTTATTGCATCTTCACATAATAGGCCAACGTAGTTCTTCCATAATATGTGGAATTACAGAATTATCTGTATAAAATCTTGGAGAGTGATGTGTCATCATTCCCTCCACACAGAGTCCATCTAATCCTCCTTGACTTGAATTCCAGAGTTGAAACTCAATAGGAATATAAGCCGAGCAACACTTTGTCCTATTATTTTGAATTCTTTAAAGTTTGTTAAATCTCAAGGATGCGGATAAGGCGTGTAGACAGATGAGGGCTTATGTATGCTTATCTGACCTTTGCCCCTTGGCTGCTTAAATTGGGCAGGACAGGCCCTATGATTAAGGGGTTGTAATATATTAGTTACAGATGGTACCTCTAAAGGAAAAGGATGGTTCAGAATTTGAGATTTTGGGGGTGAGCGTGATGTATTTTTGGGTCACTAGGTGTTACATGATTTGTACATCCTTAAATGGCCTTCATTTATTGTTATTATTACTATTTATTTGTGAACAAGTACAAGGAAACAAGTATCAGTATAGATATAGACATGGACACAGGAAAATAATGGCACAAATAATTGGATATAAATAAGCAAAACATAGCCAGAAACACATAAAATGAATACATATAAATGGGAACAGTAGGACAAGGACGGTAGGCACGCTGGTGTGCTTATGCACACCCCCTTAGGGACATCTTAAGAAATGTGTATAACAGTTTAAGGTAAAAGGTATGGGGGTTAGAGAAACTCTTATCCTAGTGGCGAGAACTACCTGTAAATAATGTTGTTTGCCCAAAAAAGGAAGTTGTTAGTCATAGAGATTAAGCTTGCTAGCCATGTTTTTGAGCATAGTTCAGAAATACAGTATCACAAACAAGAGCTCCCACAGAATAGTGTTTTAAATAAAATGGATTAACAAGAGAAGATTGATTTTTGTTCTGTTCTTGAATGACATTAGTAGATTAAACAAAGCGCATAATTGAAAAGTATGTGTGTTTTTACAAATAGTTTTATGTAGTTCGGTGTGCTCTGTGGGCGACAGTTTTTGTGATAATTGAAAGGGATATGAAATATTAGATGACTCATTGTATACAGAGCCAGTTCTTTTTCTCTCTTAGGATTTCTGAGCAAACAGACTTTTTGTAGAGTTTTGGTGTATCCTCTGTTTAACAGAGCTGGCAATCTAATGAATATGTTCACTTGAGTAACAGGAATAGCAATACGCCTGGTCTATAGCAAGTCCTCTTAATAAGCATTATCAGTTGACTCCTTTAGAGAACATTGTGCTGGCTATCTTGCATAATACTGGGAGTGACTGTTGCATAATTATGAAGTATTTTCAAGAATGATCTTTCTTTGGAGTCTGGCTATTTCGTATATGAAGTGAAAGTGAGAGGAACAGAGAAGAAAAACATTAGAATAATATTGTTTATTAATCATTTAAAGGATTTGTATGCAGCCATTCTCTTGCAGAGTTTGATTTGCAGATGTGAATTGCTAGTGAATCTTTATGTCAAATCCAGACCTCTTTAGCTTGAGAGAATGATTAAAAATGAAAACAGTTCAAGTTTTTAAAATTCTTAACTAATGTAAGAAAATGTCATAACTGGAAATTCTGCTTCTCATTTTCCCCTGGTTGCTGACATTTCTGAGTTTCTGATATAAAATGTAATTAGTTGGGCTTTTACCTGAATTACTAAATATTTCAATTATTTGAATATCTTGATTCAGATAATAACATTGGCCAGCTGCTAGCATAGAAAACGAAATGTTTAGTGACATCGTCTTTGCCATCTGAAGTTTTTTTTTAATTTTGGTCTCTTGCTGTGAGCAAAATTAACTAGTATTTTAAGATCCTTCTTACTCAGTATTATTCACAGCAGGTGCTGCAGATAATTTTAAAAGTACTTAATACTGTTGTTCTCTCTTAATTGACCATGTGTTGGCCTGAACCAGAAACAGTGAAGTAGTGATAAATATGTGAGGATGGAAAAAGCAAATACAAAAGAAAAGAATTGGCTATAAACTGAGAGCTTATGCAAGATGATGATGATGAAATTCATTAAATTGTGTTTGATTTTTGGGGATTCTGTGGGTCAGCTCTCTTCACATTTTCTAATCTTGTATGGCTTCATTTAAAAAAAAATGCTCTTCTTGATGTCCACTTTGATGGTGTTCAGCCACCATTTTTAAGGTGGCCTTGTTTCCTTTATTGCTGACCATTAATAGCATAACTGCCTTTTTCTGGTGAGTTTGATTGCATAACATGGCCAAATTAATAAGATGGGTTTTTGTGATTTTTGCCTTACAGCTATATGTATAGTTTTGTAGGCTCCAGTACTTGCTTGTTTGCCACTTTTGCTTTCCCAAAAAATGCACAGGAGCCTTCTCCAACACCATAAGTTAAAACAAGTTAATTTTCCTTCCACTTACGGTAGTTTTTTTCATCGTCTAACTTTCGCAACCATAGGTAGCTGCCAGTAGGAGACCCAATAGTGCACACTAAACTGCATTTAGTTGCCAGGTTGATGTTCTTTCAGCACAATTTGACACTTTATTTCTGGATTGCATTCACTGCTTTCATCAGTCTGTGGTCCTAGGAAAGTGCAATTTTGCATGCATTTGATCTCTTTGTCAATTGTTATTTTGATATTTTCATTCCTCACAGTGGTCATGAGTGTGGTCTTTCTGATAGCCAGGAAGGGGCCAAATGTCTCACTTTTCTTCTCTAGTCCCTCTGAACAGATGTTTCAGGCCATTGGTTGCATTGTGTCATCAGCATATTGAAGATTTTTAAAGTTCCTTCCTCCAATCTTTACTCTGATGTTTGACCCATTAAGTTCCAGTTTCCTCATGATTTCTTTGGCATACAGGTTGAATAAGAAAGATGGCACTCCTTTCTTCATCTTGAATCAATTGGTATCTCCATATGGCACTTGTGCAGTGGCTTCCTGATTTCTGTACAACATCTGCACCAGTTTGGTCAGATGTGTTGGCATCAACAGGTCTCCTAGGTCTCTTCACTTCAAATATGGTTGGCAGTTCCCACACCCCTCTTTATTCATCCCGATGGACTGATGGAAGAAACACTATTTTGTGCTTTTTATGCATAAATAATTATTCTAAGTCTCCTAAGAAATGTCAGTGTCATTGTATCCAGTTGCTTAATAAGGATGAGTCTTGGGGAAAATACGTTGCAGTAGTTCGAGAGGAAGTAATTTCTGTTATGTAATAAGTGATGATAATACAGACGACCATTAGTCAACAATCCAGGTTTGGTCTATAGCTTTAACTTCATGATATCTGCTATCGAGACAAGTAATTTTGGAATAAAGATTTCTTATAACCTGTTAATACATAGATCTACTCTTCTTTATTATGTAGTACAAAGGGAATTATAGGTAGGCCTTGATTAAAAATGGTAAATAGGACTAGAATTTCTGTTGCTAAGTGATGCAGTAATAAAGTATTACATCATAGACCAAAGCCATAACCTTCTAACTAATAGAGATATACTCTGGGAGATTCTAGGGTCTGGCTTAGCCTGAATCTTTTCCTCCCTTCGCCATCCAGTTCAGGACTGCACATTCTCTTATTTTGGGCCTCTTTCTGGAATGTGATTCCTCTTCCTGGGAGGTTGCAATGAAATTGCCAACATTCCCCCCCCCCCCACTCCTCCATCTGTGAGAACTTCCTCACCACTTCCTTCTGGCTTCTAATAACCAAAGTGGGGAAGCCAGAAGGAAGTTTCAAGTCCCAGATGAGTTGCAAACAGACTTGCTGACAGGTAAGTGGCTGCTTCTGGGTGGGGAGGGAGTGTGGGGTGCATAAGTGGATGGGGAGGCATGTCTCAAACACAACAGGGCTTGGAGAAGATGTGCAAGGGTGTGTGTGTGGGTGGGTGGGGAGATTCAGTATGAATGCAGCAGGGCTGGAGGAGGGCGCATGAGGGTCTGTGGGTGGTCAGTGGGGCATGGAAGAAACATAGATGATCTTGAGCAGGGTGCATAGGTGGGAGAGACTTACCAGAGTGACCTATGAGCTTTTTTGTCATCTTCCCAACTGACTTTGTGGGTGAGAAACTGGCAGGATAGGTCATAAATGACTGGCAGATCACATGACACGACATGCTGCAACTGTCATAAGTGTGAACTGGTTACCAGGTGCCCAGATTGTGTTCATATGACCATGGGGATGCTGGGATGGCCACAACTTCAAACAGTCATAACTATGACATGTTCACTCCCATAAGAACTTTGAAGGGTCTCTAAATAAGTATTGTTAATAAATTGGTCATTACCTTTACCTAGGTGTAATTGGTAAGTTTGAACCTTGTCAATTGTTGATTATAAGGTGGTTGAAAGTCAGTACTGAATCTAGTAAGATGCTATTCCTAATTGCACCAATTGGAAAGTCAGAGCTTGGACTACTCCCTGATTTTATGCCACCTTTGCGTTTTCAGCTAGTAATGGTGGCAAGGAATCCATTTGAACAATTACATTTAAACTACACTTAGTCCATTAACTGTAACCTTTGCTGATTTGATGTGATTTGGCAATATTCCTCCATGACTTGCTACATCACACTTCAGCTATTACAGTGATTCCCTTTTTACAACCATGTAATCCTTTAATTTGGGATGGAGTCGGGGCAATTGGATGGAGCTGAGATGCCCTTCCTGATGCAATGCAGAGTTCACAGCAGATATTGTTTTCTTTGTGCCCAAGGAGAGAAACATCTGCCACTAACTAGGATTGAACTTTCAACCTTCCGAGAGGGAGGCAAGCATCTTCACCATTAGGCCACCACACCGCTCATATTTGCAGTATATCCTACAAACCTTTAAAAGCAAATTATGCAGTGACTGTGTGGATTGTATGTATTCAATCAGTCACATATTAGCAGATCATGGACTTCAAACCTGCAAAGCCTCAACACACTGCAGATCAGTTTACTATATTAATACCTATCTTTCAGAGTTTGATCACTTGCAAATGTACACATATGCACAGACAAAGAGGAAACTTGTGGCTACATCTAAGCTCAGAGAAGCAAACCTTTGCTCATGAGACGAGAGATTTTTCTTGCTCCCCAATCAACAGCAGAACCTTCTACTGTCCACAGAACTTTATGATGTCTCTGAACCCTCTGGGACACATTGGATAGAGTTGATCAAAGAAAAATTAATCAACCAATAATGTTCAGTGGTTAGATGAGCACTACTGGATACAACCCTTACATGTCAATCACATGTGAAATGGTTAGTTACTCATGCTTTACAAACTGAAATTTGATTTTGATTGCATAGTTTCATTTCCTTCAAAAACTTTCAAATGAAGCATGTAATAGCTACTGAAGCAATAAAAGAATTTCTCTTTTTAAAGGATTCAATATTTAGGTCGACTTGGTGCTGGAATCTGCATCAGTAGAGAGATCCATATATCAGAGTTTTTTTTTTCCCCATCTAAAAGCTCACAAGGAATTTAAAGGGGAGTTTTAAAACAAATTTTCCCTCTCTGAATATACTGTGGATACTTGACTAACCTGAGAACAGGAAGAGATAAAAGCCTTTTATTGGTGGCGCCTAAAGAAATCAAAGGTGAATGAATACACAGTTTTGACCCACAATACTTGTGGCATATTTATTTTGCTGCTTGAAAACATCTAGATATACATATTTATTTTAAATATAAATTTGTGCAGGTACCTGAAAAAAAAAGATACTGATGGAAGCAGACAATGGACACATAGTACACAGCATACTATAAAAGGTATTAGATGAAACAAAGAACGAAGTTCACAGAGGAAGTAGTTCTCTTTAAGGAGAGAATCAAAGAAGCAAAATCAGTGGCTGAGAATAACAGCAACAAGAGGCAAAGAAAATGTTCTGCTTTGTTGGAATTTACAAACAGCCTTGAGACTCTCCCACTTCCCCACCCCTGAAAAAATAAGAAAAGAAAAAGCAAGTGTCCTGAATGGGAGACAGAGAAATGGATACACTTTGTGAGATGGGTGGCTATATTAATTTGATTAATAAATGAATAAAAATAAAATATCAGAAGAAGAGAAGGTCACAGCCGCATGCTGGCAAAAAGTGAAGAAAACAGTAGCTCTAGTTGGTGACTGAGTACTAAAGGAAACAAAAACAGCATTTCCCGGTTTGCGAATTTGTGCTATCTTGTCAGAATCTGTTAAGGCATGGATAAATGACATTGTCAAAAACAACTACAAACCCATCATCATGGATTTTGAATATCTAGGACAGAAATGCAAGAAATTAGGGGTTTGGTATGATATTCTCATCCATCTTTCCAGTCTACAGAACAGAGCTAAAAATGGAAAAAGAAAATAACTGCAAGTGAATAACTGACTGTACAAGTGATTGATTGAAGTGATTTGGATTTGAGGGCCATATTCTCACAGATAAGTGGTATATACCAGAATATGTGGTACTTCTCATAAGGATTACTAAAATAAATGAACTTGAGTGGGAAGGTATTAAATTACATTCTGAGGGCTTAGAGAAAAAAACCCTAACATAAGAACCACCTGTATATAATGTAGGTAATTCTCAGGTTATCATGGTCATTGGAACCAGGGTTGCTATTTCTACTAATGTGATCATAAAGAAGATGCACTGAAGCTAGTATACCATGAAGGCTTCCTGAGGTCTGGAGAGACCAAACTGGCCTAAGACCAAATGAAAAATAGAAAAGAGGCACACCAAGGCAAAATATTACATGGTCAGTACAAGGGGGGGGGGAAACTGGCAGTCAAAGTAGATAACAAAAATCCTGGCAATGTCTAAAGAAAAGGAAAGTTGAAGAAAGAAACAGAGGGGCTAATTCTGGTCATACAAGACTGAGCTTTAAGAACAAATGCATACAAAGCCAGAATTGAGAAGACAGCAACAAATAGCTAATGCCTCCTTTGCAAACAAGGGTCTTAATTTTGATCACATGACCCTGGAGATTCTGCAATGTTTGTAAGTGTGAAAAAAGGTTACGTCACTTTTTTCAGTGCCGTTGTAACTTTGAATGGTCACTAAATGAACTGTTGTTAGTGGAGGATTACCTGTAATGATGATGATGATGATGATGATGATGATGATAATAATAATAATATTTAAAATATGAAAAATACAAGTTTTAACATACTTTTTGACTGGAAACGTTGATGCCAATAATCACAGAATAACAACGTTGGAAGGGACCTTGGAGGTCTTCTTCCCCCTGCCTAAGTAGGAGACCTCATGCAATTCCGAACAAATGGTTGTCCAATGTCTTCTTAAAAATCTCCAGTGATGGAGCACCCACAATTTCTGGAGGCAAGCTATTCCATTGCTTAATTGTTCGGACTGACAGGAAATTTCTGCTTCATTTTAGGTTGGATCTCTCTTTGATAAGCTTCCTTCCGTTACTTCTTGTCTTGGATTCATCTGATGAGCATCAACAAGGGCACCGATATTTGACTGGAGATTGATAAGTTTTAGTTGTAAGATACTATACTCTTCTAGATTCAATCTGTTCCTATTGATCCCCAGAAATTTACTGACCTCCTTTTGACTCCCAGACATTTATTGACCGCTTGAATAGTCTCATTGACCCTCAGGGTTGATATTGGGTTACCCTGTCTTAATACATATAATTGAAATGACTCTGATGACTTGACTACAATGAAGTATCCTATTTAGGGGGGGGGGGGAAACAGAAGCAATAGAAAAGAAGAACTGTGCTTGCATAGCCAACTCCTGGAACTCCTAGCTGAGTTAGCAATACTACAGATTAAATCATAAATACGATTTGGTGCCTGTTATCCATCCAAAGAAGGCAATGTGTGGATGATCTTTTCCATAAGCAAATCTTTTAAAGCAGTATAAAGTAGTAGTGATGGGAGGACTTTAATTACACCAACTTGTATTATGAGAGAAAATCTGCCAAACATCATGCTACCAGAAATTTGTACTGACAGGTTTGTCTTTCAGAGGATAGAGGAAGATACAGAAGTACTAGCAATCCTTAATGTAATCAAAACAGACAATACGTAGAGTGAATAATAGGAATTTTGAGGATACCGTGTGCTGAAATTCTCGATACTAAAGAAAATAAAAGACTAAAGCAGACTGATACATACTGATATCATGGCACATACACTACATACCATTTTTTTAAAAAGCAGAGTTGAAAGAACTCAGAGCAGTGATTATAGTAGAATTTCATGGCAAGAGGAACAAACAAGAAAATGTACACCAAGATGGGTGGGAGTCCTCAAGAAAAGAGATACTAAAATATACAAAAAAGCAAGGGAAAATGTGGCTGTGCAAAAACTTTAATAAAAATGTGAAAATGAAAATGTGTCTTTTTTTTGTCATCACAAAAAATATAGACCTAATTCAATGTTGCAGAGATAATATCAGAAAGGTTAAAATTCAGAATAAGCTGATTTGAAAGGAAACCAAGAACAACAGAAAGGGATTCTTCAGATAAAAGCCTTATATCACCTTCTCAATGACAATTGCAAAAATGCTAATAGGTAACAAAAAAATGGAAGACAGATATGCAAAGATTAAAATCTGAAGATTGACAGCAAGTTTGGTGTAGTGATTGAGGCATCAGAGGCCGTGAATTCTAGTTCCATATTGTATACAAAGCCATCTGGGTGACCTTAGGCCAGACACTTTCTCTCAACCCTAGGAAGGAGACAAGGGCAAACCACTTCTGAAAACCCTTACTAAGAAATGTGCAAGAACTTTTCTATAATAGGTGGTCTCTGAGAATTATACATGATTGTACTGGGTGGGAAAATGGAAATTTTCAACAATGTAATGAATTTTTTTTTTGCAGAAAATATTTTATTATTATTTATTATTTTATTATTGCAGGAAATACCACTTCAGCAACAGAGTGGTCAATGCCTGGAATTCATTACTTGACTCTGTGGTTTCATCCCCCAATCCCCAAAATTTTAACCTTAGACTGTCTACTGTTGACCTCACCCCATTCCTAAGAGGTCTGTAAGGGGCGTGCATAAGCGCATCATCGTGCTTACCGTCAGTGGTGGGATTAAAATAATTTAACAACCGGTTCTCTGCCCCTGTCCTCCATTGTCTCCCAGTGTGTGCCCAAATTCATATTCATGACACTATTTAATTTTTTTCTTTTGAACAGGAGAAAATGTTCTGAGGAGACCTTTAAAAAAATCAGCTGATTAAACCTACCAGTTATCATCCGAAATCCCAGCTGATAATTGGCTGTGACAAATGACTTGGGAAATGCAGGACTTTGAGTTTACAACCCAATTGTTGTCAAGGAATACGTTGCAAAAATTATTTCCAAATAAAACAAACGTTTTCCAAAGAAATCCCTTCTAACCACCCCTTTCCAATAATTTTCATGTAATTAGAGGGCTCGTGTGTTCCTGTTTGCTCCTTGCTCCTTTATTAAAAGCTATGCACGTATCCCAGGTTATTTTCGTCAATTAGCATGTACAATGTTTGGATATTATTCAAGTAGGATCTGCTTTATTTTTCAGATTCAAGACAAAACTGCCTCCGTGGTTTTTAAGGACTTTCCTTGGAAGCAAAATCCTCAGATCGTGTGCTGTTTGCCTGTAAGATCTGCGGTACCAGAGGTGGGTTTCAGCAGGTTCTGACGAGTTTTGGAGAACCGGTAGCAGAAATTTTGAGTAGTTCTGGAGAACCGGTAGCGGAAATTTTGAGTAGTTCGGAGAACTGGTAAATACCACCTCTGACTGGCCCTGCCCCCCCATCTATTCTCTGCCTCCCGAGTCCCGGCTGATCCGGAGGAAATGGGGATTTTGCAGTATCCTTCCCCTGCCACGCCCACCAAGCCACATCACGCCCAGCAAGCCACACCCACAGAACCAGTAGTAAAAAAAATTGAAACCCACCACTGACTAGAAGGGTTTGGTGGGTGATTTCTGGTCTTCTGTCTCTTCCTTCCTTCCTTCTTTCCTTCCTTCCTTCCTCCCTCCCTCCCTCCACCAGAGGTGGGTTTCAGCAGGTTCTGACCAGTTCTGGAGAACCGGTGGCAGAAATTGTGAGTAGTTCGGAGAACTGGTAAATACCACCTCTGACTGGTCCCGCCCCCCATCTATTCTCTGCCACCCGAATCCCAGCTGATCGGGAGGAAATGGGGATTTTGCCATGTCCTTCCCCTGCCACGCCCACCAAGCCACGCCCACAGAACCGGTAGTAAAACAAATTGAAACCCCACCACTGACTAGAAGGGTTTGGAGGTTTATCTGTGTCCTCAGGGTCACCCGAGTGGTGCAAATGCTTCCTGTAGTCTGCAATTTTTCTCTCTGGAAATCTATTCCTACTCCAACACCATTTGAAGCGGGTTCGTCCCAAATTGTGTAGCTAAAAGTCTGTAGAAATTCTCAGTCTTCCAGGTTGGCCCAATGGTGTTTTTTCAGGAGGGAACTGGACTTTCTGGGTTTTTTTTTTCTTTGAAGACGTTTCACTTCCGCTGAAGAAGCTTCTTGGATGAGAAGCGAAACATCTTCAAAGAAAAGCCAGGTTAAGTCCCGTTGCCTCTTGAAAAAGTACACCCCTGGAAAGGTGAGGATAATATGATGGGGATAAAGCAGCACATTCCTTTGGTTCCAAGTATCTCCGTTGAAGCTCCAGAGAACGGACGTTGAACAAAGTGGATTTCCACCAACCATCGATCGAGTCCTCTTGAAGCAAAGGCAGATCCAAGGATGTTTTGGAACAAGGTGGGTGGATGGATGGGATAATTTGAAGAGGAAAGAAGAAAGATTGCCAGAAAAAGCACTCGTGAGCTCCTGCGATTGGCTTCTGCAACTCTATGCAACTCTGAGCAAAAATAAAACGGAGCCCGTATTTGATTTAGGGGACGCTGCCACCTGCTCTGACGATGCTCATCCTCCCCTCTCTCTTAACCGCACCGTCTTCTCAACTGCACTTCGTTGAGCTCCTAAATACTGCTGGCCTGGCCTGCTGGATCCAACGTTAGGCGAACCAAATGGGCTGAGTTCACACCAGAAGTTAAATACGTTCGAGAATGTTTGGGGGACACACACACAGATCATTTCCATATGCACGTTGTAGGAATAGAGAGATTGGCTGAATACAGTTGCAGAGGAAAAATAAGAACTCCTATATTCCAAATTCAAGTCGAAGGCTATTTTGCTTCCTGGTACGACGGCGTTCGGCTAAAAGTCTTATTTTATCCACTAAAACTTTCTGGAGATCTTCACCCAAAAAAATGTCTCGGTCAGCTTGCTCTATATCGGACCAAAGCTTCAGAGCGAGAATATAAAATCCACGTTGCCCTCTGGAAAGTATCATTTAACTGCCCACACGCTCTGAAGTTTTCCCCCGAGGAACCCAGGGCTTTAGGAGAGTTATAAAAAGTTCCTGGAACTCCAACGTATTATCATAGCAGTATAAATTAAATCACTAATCTGCAGGCAGGCCAGCCAAGAACCTGGCAAACAAGGGACAGGAGAGAAAGCTAGGATGTTTTTAACAACTTCTTCTGTATTTTACCAACGTCTCCATTACCGGTAGTCTTCATTTCATACTAAGAACTTGAGCAGTGATGGGATTCAAAACATTTTACTACTGGTTCTGTGGGTGTGGCTTGGTGGGCGTGGCAGGGGAAGGATACTGCAAAATCCCCATTTCCTCCCGATCAGCTGGGACTCGGGAGGCA